>CM053507.1:77747516-78011502 GCA_028627145.1 Eidolon dupreanum | reverse complement strand
AAACATTCATGGATATCCAGTACTGATCCTCTGGCACTCAATTTCTCAAAACTATCATATTTTGAGAAATTCTGCCAAACCATGAACTGTAGAAAAGAATTCAAAATGTCTTTAAAATAGAAAGTCCCTTCCTGTAAAAACTCAATGGGCTCAGAAGCAAGGTTTAATACAAACATAGACATACTTCATACTTTTTGTAATTTCACTAGTTGGCTTCTCTGTGATTCAGAATTCCCCCAAAATTGTTCTTCATAATTAGTGGGGATATTGTGGAACTCTGAGTTTTTATTGTTTGTTTTTGTTTTTGTTTTCAGCTCACAACTTTCACTAGGGATTAATGGATTCTTACATTTCAATGATATGCCCCTATAGCCTACAGAGGCTGGGCAGACCTCCCAGGGGCTCCATCTTTTGATATTCACTCGCTTTTATAGTTTTCTTCCTTCCTGTGTGACTGTGGGTTCCAGGTCTGGCCATGATCCAGGCTAGCGGTTAGTGATAGGTCTCTGGATTTAGAATGTTCCATTAATGTAATTAATGTAGTAGGACGTCTGCACCTAACTTATGTAAGTATGATTCAACTTACTGTATCACACATGTGTGGCAAGATGTCACTATTGTTCTCTGACATATTAAAAGCCCATGTGGTCCCCTAGCGGAGAAGTGCGCTCTGGGTAATAAAGTTGGTGCCTGCCAATTCATTCTCATGTTGACTCCTCATGCATTCTTTCAACTGGACATCTTACCACCGAAACCTTCCCTTCTTGATCAGTGTGGCACTGACAAGTGGAGTAGCTGGCAGAATGAGTTGTATGGCCCACAGCACTCTAGACTGTCTCAGGTGGAGGATATGTGTCCCCCCGCCTCCCAGTGGTATCCCGTTGGCCATGTATCTGGCTACGCGGACACTCGGGAGTATTGGGATGGAGTGAAACCACATCAAGAAGACATCCAGAAAGCCGTGAAGATGCTGGCGCAGAATGTCCCGACCGCTCACCAGGAGGCAGCAGGTTGGGTGGCCTGGATATTTCTGGCGGTGCTGTCGCAGGCCAGCCTGGAGGTTCAGGACCTGGCTCAGCAGGTACAACAACTGTAACATCAGGAAAAAGTGCTGAAAATGTGGCTAGCAGCAACAAAATGCATGTTGAAGGTCCCTGATGGGTTACTGCCATTGTTCTGGTTTGGGAGCCTGCCGGCTAGGCGCGGCTGGTAGTATGGCAGCAGGTTGAAGTGGAACAACCGTTGGCCCTTGGGGGGCAAACCAGAGATGTCCCCAGGTCAAAAAGCAAACCACCTTGAACAGTACACAGCCACAGAACTCCGGGACCTGATGAAAGAAGTATGGCAGTGAGCTGGGGGGATGGTTCCAGGGTGGTCGCTGTAGCTGTGGGATGATGGGCCTTAAGGGACTGAATTATCTCTGGAAGAGATGGTTCAGCTGGCCTCCATAATGGTGATATCATCCCTCAGGCATTGCCTCCAGAATGTGGTGTGAACGTCATGGAATGCAGGCAAGCAATCCCTGATTAATTGGCTCATGTCCGCTGCACAGTGTGGGTCAACCCTTGGGAGATGCCAGAGACAGTGAACAGATGGACCACATACTTATTCCTGGTCCAGATAATTTGGAAAATGGGCATGAGACAGATGATGTTTTGTGCCCAGTACACTAGCCCTGATGAGGAGGTATTAACAATCTGAATGAAGGACTTGATCTTGACCTCTGGCCCCACTGCTACTTTTGGCACCATGGCAGCACTGCTAGCCCCTTATGTGGATAGGTGGATCCACAAGGTATGTCCGCCATGGCTAGGTTGGGGGATGTGGAAGTGAAACGCAAGGAGCGTTCCACTGAAGTGTGCACTGTATAGCCAGGCATACTCTCAAACCAGCCAGTGCACGGATGCAGGTGTGGCCGAAAAGGAGGGACAGAGCAGCACCCAGCCCCTTGGGCTGTGAAAGTGAGCTGCAGGCAAATGCAATTAGATCTCTTTGCAGCAGGGGTCACTGCAGAAATGACTGAGCAGCAACCTAATGAAGTGCTGCTGACCCTGTGGAATCAGCTGTGCCCTGACCAGAAATTAACTCTTATTGCCGAGAAAGCCACAACTTGTGAGATGTGGCTGGCCAATTATCTCCCTCATTAGGGATTCGGCATGGACACCTGATTGGCGGGGGAGCCAGTTGACCTGAGGCTGTGTGTAGAACTGACTATACATTGGTTCCCCTGCAATGTGCAAAGGGTGTTAGTCCTCATGGACAGCACCCTGCTTTATGGGAATCCAGATGAGTTTCCCAGGCCCACTGCAAGTATAGAAGGCTATGGGAGTCAAACTGCATGCAGCAGGTCTCTGTGACACTGGCTATTGTCAGATTGCCTCCTTGGACATACCAAGTATACATATCTCCCATACAGGAGTTGGGGATTGATGTTTTGTCATGCTTGACTGTAAATACCACTGCTGGTAAATTTTGCCTTCATATTCGGGTGGTGAAAACTATTATCCAGGGACATCCACACCATGCCAAATTGGTGCTGCCCCAGGCTACCCAGGTAGTGAACACAAAACAGTATTACCTGCCAGGTGGCCATAAGGAAATAGGACACATCATTCTGAAACTGGAAGAAGCCAGTGTCATTTGTCCTACTCATAGCCCATACAACTCCCCTGTGAGGCCAGTGGAGAAGCCTGATGGCTCATGGCTCATGGCACATGACAGTTGACTATCAGGAGCTGAATAAGGTTAGCCACCCCTACATGCCACTGTACTGAATGTCACGAACATTATGGACCAGTTGTCACAAGAACTTGGACAATACCATTATGTGGCAGATTTGGCAAATGCCTATGGCAAATGCCATAGCCCCAGAAAGTCAAGAACAGTTTGCCTTCATCTGGGAAGGCAACAGTGGGCATTCCTTATCCTTCCCAGGGCTATCTGCATAGCCCTACCATGTAGCATGGTTTACTGGCTCAAGATTTAGCCACATGGAGATGAACGTCGCAGTGCACTTGTATCATATTGATAATATAATGCTAACCTCTGATTCTCTTACAGAACTAGAAGCAGCGGCGACCAGCCTGTGAGAAGCTCTCACCAATTGGGTTTGGGCAGTCAACGAGGACAATGTCCAGAGACCTGGGTTCTCTGTCAAATTCTTGGGAGTTGTCTGGTCAGGTAAGACAAAAGTAATGCTGGAGGTGGTAATTGATAAGATAGAGGCATATCTCTGACCCAAAATTGTGAAGCAGATCCAAACCTATTTGGGACTGTTGGGGTTTTACAGAGTGTTCATTCCTCATTTTACCTCCTTAATGCAACCCCTGCACCATCTAGCGAGCTGGGGTATCCTGTGGGATTGGACCCCTGAGATAGAAGAGTCCTTTAAGGCTACAAAGCAAGCTGTAGCACAAGCCTGAACACTACACATAGTAGATCCAGACCTCCTGTTTCTGCTTACAGTGCATGGTTCCCAGAAGGTGCTGATAGGCTTCTGGTCCTAGTTATGGAAAGGTGCAGAAGCGCAGTATTCTCTGAGAGAGAAGCAACTGGCTGCCATATATGCAATCCTTTGGCCATGAGGCTATCACTGGTCCTAATCCTGTAACCGTGCAGTCCACGTACCCTGTGCAGTCCACCTGGTCTTGGGTGAAGACACCCCATACGGGAATTGCACAAACCCCTATATTGACCAAGTGGGGGGCGTACCTGGAGCAGCAGATGCAGTTCTCTGTGAGCCCTCAGTCAGGTCCATTGCACTCCCTGTTGGGACCAGTGCAGTTTCAAGCAGAGCTCCTGGCACAGCCTGCTGAGATGGGAGACATATCAAGTCCCTATGTAGAGGGTTAGACTCCCAACCCTGAGGATTCCTGTTACACAGACGGCTCATGCCATGGGCAGTCCCTGACATGGGCTGCTGTGGCATTACAGAAACCTTCTGGTATGAGACTGGTGCTGGGCAATCTAGCCAATGGGTGGAGTTTTCACACTGTGTGGGTGGTCCTCTTGAATGAAACTGGCCCAGTGCATGTCTGCACTGACAGTTGGGCTGTGTATCAAAGTCTAACTGTGGCTGCCCTGATGGGCTGTCCAGGAGTAAATGATAGGCTACTACCTCCTATGGGGCTAGGGATTGTGGGAAGACCTGTGGAAGTGGGATCTTCAGCAGGGGGCCACCATATACCATGTCCCCAGCCATCAGCCATTACAGGCCCTGTAATGTAGCTGATGCTCTGGCACAAGTCCACTTAATCTATATATCACCGGTTCCGGCAGACATTGGCCCCTGGCTCCACCAAAAACTTGGGCACGTAGGGGCCCATACCATGGAACAGGTAGCAAAGAGATGGGGGCTATAGTTGATCTGGGCACATGCACAAGTTACAGTGTCACAATGCCTCTGGTATGCTGAGCAGCACCTAGAGAGATGCCAGGTAAAGAGTACCCTGGGGGTGGTGCCCTGCGGGGCTAAGCTGCTCCAGGAATGGCAAGTGGACTACATAGGGCCTTTGCCCACAGACTGGGGACACCACTATGTGTTCACAGGTCTGGACATGGCCACTGGTCTGGGGTTTGCATAGCTGGTGGCAGCTGCTGATCGATGCCATACTGTGACTGCTTTGAAGCACCTCGCGGCTGCATATGGCTGGCCCTTATTTATTTCCAGTGACTGAGGCACTCATTTTACTGGACAGGAGGTGCAGACCTGGACCCGCACCAATGATGTGTGGTGGCAGTTACATGTTCCTTATCACCCACAGGCAGCTGGAATGATAGAACAGTTCAACGGCTTGCTGAAGGATAAACTGTGTGCCGTGGGCCTGGGCTGGCACCATTGGTATACTCAACTCCCACAGGCTATACACCTTCTGAATGAGCAGCCCTGGTGAACAGGTTTGTCTCTCCTTCACAGGGTTGTAGCAGGCTTGCGGCAGGCTATCAAAGTGTGCCCAGGCACCACTGCTAAACAACTCTTGCTCTGGGCCTACCAGTGAGCTTTACAGTTGCCAGCCCCAGAACTTTGGCAACAGGTAAAGAGGCCATCTGACCATGGCTCTGGACTATATAGGTAACACAAGAGCCATGGGTGACCCTGGTGGAGCCCTGAGGACAGGGCTTATGCAACAGGTTGTGGGTAGAACCCTGGATTTCCATTTGGCCCATACTCTTGCAAGTGTCACTCCCGATGACAGTGGAGGGTTCACTGTTAATGGGGAGTTTTGTCCATAGCCTCTGGCCCATTCCTCTCTATACTGTAATGTCAGTGGAGACCCTCTGGCCTGCTACCCTTGGCAAAACTGCCTGGTACCACAGGCCAGAGACAACTCCTCTCCTAGCCATGCTTCTATCTCAAGATGGGCAGATGGCCTGTGTCCTCCCAGAAAGATAAGACTTGCCCCTAATGGTCCCTTTGTCTGCTCTATCCTATCGCCAAGGCTGACAACAGGGGACAATGTTATGTCCTGGGCTTATGTGTTTGCTGCTGTCCACAATGATTTCTGCTGCTGGGTGAACTACTAGTGGAAGCAGCTGAGGGACTGCTGTGGCACATTACTGTAGCCACAGCTGAGAATTGGACATGGCTGCACACCTGGCACACTATACCTGAATGGGATTAGTGATGGCAGGCTGTGGAAGCACTGCTCCATCGCAATCATCACAACTCCCCACCTCTCATAGGCTATGCCACTTCCAGTGGGTGGGGAAGGCTGGCGGGAGAACATGTGGGATTGCGGGAACAGGCCCCTCACTGCATAGAGCAAGTAAGCTCTATGCCCAGCCATATCATGGGGTGGCTAACCCCCAAAATGTGTGCTAACACAACACTTGCTAATATTTCCAATGTCTGGTTGAATGGGCAATGTTATGTCACTACCTGCAAGGTATCTCTGGGTCTGCAGGCACTACGGGCTGGCCTTACTTGCCAGCTGATTAGACCGGCCGTTGTACCTGGGGATGTCTCTGTTTAGCTGGATGCATAGTATCTACCTTGCCCCAATTACCTCATAATTGGGATCCTGTATATCACCACTGGCACTAGCAGAAACGAGCAGCATGATGGTTCTACTCCCTGGCGTTACTCATTCCTGGGGTGGGATCCAGATATAGAATTGCAGGTAGAAGCTTTAGCCCAGCACACCACACAGGCATTGCATGCTATGCATCAGGCTATAACCCTTTTAATGGATGAAACCACGCAAATATGGAAAGTAGTTCTGCAAAACTGCATGGCCCTTGACCTCCTAACTGCTGCCCAGGGCGGCACCTGTGCTCCACTCCATGTAGAATGCTGTGTTTACATTCTGATCATGCTGACCAGGCACAAGCAACCTTCCAGGAACTGGATGCTAAAGTCCAAGCCATCCATGCCCTGGAGGAAGACCCCCTAACAAGTTGGTGGAATTCCTTGAGGTCCTCCTAGCAGTGGACAGTAGCCATCCTAGCCTTTGTAGCCTGTAGCCTGGTAGTATTTTATTGTTCTTTATATTGTTGTTGTGGATTATGGGCCCAAGGTAGCACCCTCTGGGCCAGATCCCATGCTGCTATCCTGTAGGGGTGGAATGTGGGTCCCAGGTATGCCTGTGATCCAGGCTTGCGGCTAGGGATAGGACTCCGGATTTAGAATGTTACACTAATGTAGTAGGCGCCTGCTCCTAACTTGTGTAAGTATGATTCAGCTTATTGTATCACACATGTGTGGCAGAATGCCACTATTGTTCTCTGACATATAAAAAGCCCATGTGGTCCCCTAGCGCAGAAATGTGCTCCCCGAAATAAAGTTGGTGCTTGCCATTTCATTCTCATGTCTGCTCCTTGTGCCTTCTTCCAACTGGGTGTCTCACAATTGAAACCTTCCCTTCTTGATCAGCTAGGCACTGACAGTGACTTACTTCAATTCTGTAGCTTGCCTATAAATAATAGAATGCAACAAAGTTTACAGAATGCTTGCTATTACATGTGTGTAATTACATACGTTACATGTGATTCTGGCACCCATCTTACTGGAGTCTTATTTTCTTTCTGGCTTTGAAGAAATAAGCAACCTTGTTGTGGGCCACCTATATTGGGAGGCCCATGTGGCAAAGAACTACAGACAGCCTCTAGGAGAGGAAGGCAGCTTCTGGCTCCATGGGCAGCAAGAAACTAAGTCCTAAATCATAAAACCACAGGGAAGTAAATTCTGCTTTTCCACCTGAGCCTCAGATGAGATGGTAGACCCAGCTGACACACTGAACACAGCCTTTAGAGTCCCTGTCAAAGAATTCAACTAAGTCATGGCTGGATTCCAGGCTTACAGAAATTGTGAGGTAATGTTTATTTTAAACGTCAAGGTTATGGTAATTTGTTGCACGGCAATATATAACTAATGCAAACCTGTTCTTTAGTATTAGAGAAAATAAAAATTAAATTTGAATAGGAACTGTGCTGTATCAGTAGGAATACAGTACAGTCCAAACTTGTCCTCTACCTCCTCTTCACCTTCAGAGCATTGTCCAAATGTCCCCACACTTGGACAGCAGGCTGATCAAAGCAGGGAGCATATTTCACAATTGGGCTGTAAAAATGAGTCTTATAAATATTGATGTGGCAATAGAGGGACTACAAGGTCACAGTCTGAAAGAAATATATTGGGACTTTAAACTAACTAGACTAAATTTACTGGACATTTCTTAATCTGTGTGTCTAATATTGTGGAAGCCCCCTGAGATACCATTAAGGGAGGAGAGAGGGAAGTTTGACAAAATGTTTAAAGGTAGTGAAAGGAAGAAACCACAACAATGTCAGGTTTATGCCCCACTGAGCTCAGAGTGTTCAATGAACTGTTACTCTTGCTGTATTGCAAGAACCATAGACTGTGAGCTAGAGACTGGAGCTCTTAGCTCTATTTAAGAGAATCATAAACTTGATAAAGTTATCTAGTAAAATATTGAGTTCCTCCTGTATAGCAGGCAGTAAATGTAATACTTTACAACTGTTATACTATGTATTTCTCATAATAACTCCATAGACTATCACTGTTGGCTTCATTTTATAAGTGAGGAAAAACTTCAATTAGTTGTCCAAGGCCATTGAGGTAGGATTCATAGTCAGATTTATTGGATGTCAAAATCCTTGTTATTTCTATTATTTTATACTACCACTTTAAGCTGTTTTTCTCAAACTGTAAGATATGTGAGGTTGGGGCAAAATATATAATTTTACACATAGTATGTGCTCAGAAATTAGTATCTTTGTTATTGACTTCCTATTCCCGTATCATGATTAGTATCCAGTAAAATCAAGATGCATAGTAAAGTGAATATCGAGAACGTTCTTCAAAGTGAAAATAAATTTTAAAAAGCAGCATTCTATTTTATAAAGTCTTAAATATTAAATCTGAGTATTTCTAAATAAATCAGACTTTTTAAAAAAATTTTGTGTAGTACTGCAAACTAAGCTTTTCTCTAAGCCTGTTGAATAAGAATTGAAAAGTAGAGATTAAACGAGATCTAAAAACATGAAACTAGGACAAATGGCTCATATCTTCAACTCTTATAGAAGGTTCAGGGGTTTCCCTCCTTCAGGTTGAAGCATTGCAGCCTACTTGTGTAGGAGAAGATCCCAGAGGTTTCATTCCTTCTGCACACCTTAAAACAACAGTGTGCTGTATTTGATTTCATGGATCAGTTAAATTTCAAAGATAAGTCTGGAACTTGATACAGGTCTGCCAAACAAAGAACATAAACAACATATACAATCTACTACTTATTATCACTCTAATTTTATAAGAGAAAAGACAGTTTAATTTTTAAAAATAGAAAAAGCAGAATAAAGAACCGCCCCCTAAATGAACACATTTAACTTTAGGGAAAACACACTCTGCTTTCTCTCTTTGTAGTTTTTTGTGTGTGTGTCTTGCAGCAGACTTGTGAAACTTTAACATTGATGGGCATAACTCCTCAGACAGGCCTTTGAGAATCACATACCCAGAAGATTCCTGAGCCCACCCTGGTGTGTAGAGTATGGTTAGGATTTCCAGAGATGAGTGTGTGCTGGCTGTGCTACACCATGTAGGGATTCTGGCTTGTTAGTGTCTGGCCAACTGCACTGTGGTGAAAGGCTTCAAGTGGACACCATGTTGTGGTTTGCTGTTTTACAATCCCAGGAGCCCTGTGTGGTCCAAAGCAGCAATTTCTAGTGGCACTCAAAGGCCAGAAAAATGTCCAATTCCACTGTTACATTATTTATTTATGTAGTAACCACCTCCTGCAATTCCTCCTGAGGTGCAGGCCAGAGTGGTCATTGATTATGTTTGTGGAACTCTCTGTCCTTTGGGATATGGGAGTTAAACCAAGTGAATACCAACTGTGAAAGAAAACTGAAGTCAGGAAGAGATCACATTTATGGTTGTCCTCAATCTCCCCACCGAGTTTTCACCTTTCTTTTAGTACCTGTTTCCTTGACTTCTCAGGATTCTGAGATAGAACACTCTCAGAAAATCAGTATATGAAACATCACAGACTTCCAAGATTTCCAGGTCAACCTCATCAACACACACATGAGGAATCTGGGGCCTCAAAAGACACATTTTGCAAAAGTCACACATCAAGTTAGTAGCAGAAATGACTGTTAAAACAAGTAACAGTCTACTGCCTTTATTGAGAAAGAAATTTTTTATTTAGCTGAAGCATGGTTACAGCTTTTCAAAAGGAGCTTTGAAAATAAGAGTGAAAACAGTATCGAATATTAAAATAAATGAGTTATCAGAAAGTACATATTTCATTTCTCTTCCTTGACTTTGAAAGGAAGTAATGCTTGTTTAAAAAATCATGAACTTTTGAAATAGCCTCAAATCCCACTTCTGCCATTTAAAAGTGATGAAACTAAACAAATTAAAAAAAATATCTTTGTTCCTCCATATGGCAATGGAGGAACAAAAAATGGCAATGACAAAAACAACCTTGTAGGACTATTGTAAGAATTAAATAGGACAGCATATATAAAACTCTTAGCCGAGTGCCTAGGCCATAATTTATGCTACTGCGGAAATGCTTTTATAATGGAGAATGGTGCTGCTTCTATTGCTTTTGCTAATGCAACTAATATCAACTCTATCAGCTCAGCACTTAGAGAAAGAAGTCTTTGGTCTTGCATTTTCCATCAAACTGCTCTAGAGAACCCATCAAAATCTCTACTTTCCATCTTAGATGTTTTCATCTTTCACCTTTTCTTTTATTCCTTTTGTCCTATAGCCCATGAGCAGGCTGGAATTGTAGAATGAAATAAAGACAAATAAATAAATGTACTCAGTGACTAATGTTTTATTCATAGAGAAAGAAACCTTCATATTCTTCAAATATTTATTAAAACATTGTGGGGAAATGGTGAAATTGTTCAGACAGTTTCTATAATACAAGTTAAATATATACTTTCCTTATAGCCAAGTAATTCCATTCTAGGTATTAACTTGAGAAAAGTGAACACATATCTTCACACAAAAATTTTAACAAGAATGTTTATGGTAGCCGTCTTAATAATAACCCCAAACTAGAAATAACTTACATTCTCATCAATAGGAGAATGAATAAAATATTATTGGGTAAATGTATAATGGTATACTCACATAAGGGAATACTACATAGCAATAAAAAGAATTAACTATTGGTATATGCAACAACATGGATGGAAAAGTGGCAATAGAAAACTTTCAGAGTAACAGAAATATTCTACATCTTGACTTGAGTGGTAGGTGTCTATATTTTGTCAAAATTATCCACTTAAAATCTATGCATTTTACACTATGTAAAATACTTACCTAAAGCTGGGTTATAAGCACATCACTGTTCTATCTGTGGCAATGGTAAAGAATGCAATGGAAGAGAAAACATTTTAAATGTTTCCACTTTAATTAGGGAAATAGAGTTAAAAAGGACCCTACCTAGCCACAAGGAAGTGTGAAGAGTTTTCTCTAGCTGAAGACCATATGTCCAAAGTGAAATTTATTATTTTGGAAAAAAGCAGAGAAAAGAGTTGAACACCTACAAATTTAATAAATATCTGTAGATAAATAATGTGTAAGAGGATTTTATATGCTAAAATAATAGTGAATGTTAAAGCCACAAGTGTAATTTGTTCTGAGAAACCTATACAGATTCATTTTATTCTAAAGAAACATTTGATATGCTGACCATGACATTTTACATTGATGTATTTAAAACAAGAAATAGAAATTCCTCTTAAGCTAACCACCAAAGCCCTGGAGATCTTGCTACAACAACATCTACTTAAATTTGGGGTTATTTTGACCTCTTTGATTATTACTATTTTGATAGATATGTCTACCTTCATATACTTTGTAGTGTTTGTATTCTGATTTTTGCTACTTTTACAAAGACTATGAGAATAATTGTAATGATTTAGTATTTGCTCACCTGTCCTGAATAACTCTGTAAATTTACTTTTCAAACTGGAGAGCTAAATATCTATACTTAGTAAGGTGTAGATTGTTTTTCTCTGCACTGTGTGTTTTTTTATGAACCTACCCTCCACTGATTTCAAAATATTATTCATAGAAAATGTAAAAGATTCAGAATGCTTTGATAATTATAATGGTTTTTATTTTTGTACTTTAACATTTTTCTTCATTCTGAATGATCTTATTTTTTTATTTCTTAGCAATAAATGTTCATTTCTTTGTTGCCTTTTGGATTAAATTTTTGAAAGATTAGTTTCCTAGGAGCTGTCTTCACTTCCTTTCTGTATTCATTCCCCAGTGTCTTGCAATCTGACTTATTTCCATTACTCTAAATGTTCTTAATTTTTTAAGTTATTTTCTTAATTGAATTTGGCAGCATTTGACATTTCAAAAAACTTCTTTTCTGCTTTCTTTACTATTACTCTCTCCATTTTCATATCTAACAGAATGTTTCCTTAGTTCTTTTCTTGACTCTTCTTTTCCTCTTTAAGAGTTGTATTTCTTCAGGTTTCCATTCTTGGCCTATAGACTTCTCTTATCACTTCACATGTCCATGACTTTGACTCTAGTCTAAACATTGTTGACCCCCAAATCATCATCCTTGACCTTTCTTGAGCACTAGTTATTCCTCCCCAACCACTCAATATAGGTTTTTCAAAGTGATCTCAGATTAACCTTTCTGGAAACTAAACTTATGTTCTTTCTGAACTAATCTTCATGTATTTATTATCTACTATGAACTCCATTTTGCATTAAGTCTCTCAACTAGAAACCTTAAAATATCCTCCCATATTTAATTCTTTATAATATCTAAAAATTCTACTGAATTTTTTGCTACTCAGTATTCTCATTGCCTCTATAGTCTTTCAGGTCCCATTTTTCTTTTATTTAGATTGTGGTAAAAGTGTCCTAACTTATCTCTTTGTTTCTATTTTACCCACTTTATTGTCCATGTTATTATTAGAGTTATCTTCTTAAAACAGCAAAAAACCCATTACAATTTCTAAAGGCACTACTCAGAGATTGCACATTGTTTCCTTAACACACAATAATGTAGTCATATCCTTTTTTTTTTTTTATCGAGATTATCTAGAGAAACAGGTCAAAAAACTCTGATTGCATAAGACTCCTATATCTTTATTTTACTGGCAACACTTGAATCTTTTTTTTTTTTTGTATTGCATAAATCATCCTTAACCATGTGGATATTGGAAGATATGTTTCTCGATCCCTCATGCTAGATTGTTCATAATCTCTAAGCTTGGCAGATAAGAGAAAAATAGAAAGCTCAATATCTTAACTTCTGAACTGCATCTATTAAATTTACAAAGCATTCAACATCAGTAAACCTGAGCTCCAGAAAATGTAAAGCAAGTTTTCTCTTTGGAAAAATATACCAAAACCCTAAGACTGGGTCAGACGGGTGTTTTGAGGCCAGCCAGAGCTGATAGAATATCAAGTATTTTCTTTAATAGTTATATCTAAGAACATAGAACCCAATATCTGACGCATATTAGGCTCTCAAAAAATTCTTGCAGATCCTAAATCTGAGCAAGAGAATTAAAGATGGTGATCCATATTTTCATCTTCATTTCATGCATTCATGCATACAAAAGGATCTGAGTAACTTGTTTCAGAAGAGAATATCAGCTCTGTGAAATTCTTTGAGTCATTAGGCTACAATTGTGTTTGGAAGCCTGTGTGAAAAGAAGCTAGAAACCACTGTGTGCTAGCAAGTAACTTCTTTCTTAAAGGGCACTGAGGAAGATGTGCAAAAGGTTATGAACTAATGTGTTCAAATAATGATATGCATTTAATGTCCTCTGAAGATGTTATGAATAGCTTTGATTGGCAGTATCACATGCTTCAAAGAATGTTTTACCAGGATAGAGAAGACCTATGTTTGCCTGTCTCTGACACCTACTAGCTTTGTAACCACAGGCAAGTCTTCTTTTTTCACTGCATTTCACTTTTCACATCAGGAAGTGGGGATAGAAATAGTTGTTTTGAAGATTAAATGAGAAAGAAGTATTGAAACATGCTTTGTATAAAACTTCAAAAAGGATGGGTCACTATAAACTGTCTAGTTAGCATTTAACAACGTTTACTTTTCCTTAATGTAATTATTTAGTAATACAGAGATGAAAGTTTCTATAGAATTCCACTCTTAAACAGAAGACCTGTAATTTTGATGGGTAAAAATAATTAAGAAAATAAAAAAATGCTGACATATCTACCCACAGACAGGGAGTTGAAGGGCAGAATCTTCATTGTACCAAATTAGCCTAATGTCAATACCTGTATTTTTGACTTATAGTAGCTGCTTTGTTTCATAAGTATGTATGCATGTATGTATTTCTAATGCTACATTATTGGCTATAGTTGTAATGAATTAACATCCTGAAACACTGTCAGATCATGGTGAATAAAGAAAGGAAGATTGAAGTTACTCTAGGAAAGCTACTCTGTGTATGTTCTTTGTGAGAGAAAGCAGAATGGTGGCGGACATGTCAAAACTCAGGAGAAAAATTATAGCATGGTGAAAGACATGGCAACATGCAGATGAGTCTCATGGGAAGCCAATGACAATAGATCTTTTTTTTTTTTTTTTTTTTTTTTTAACAAGAAAAACAGTACCTATCGGTATGGCCAAAGAGACTGATGAATTCATTAGAAATTTGAGAGAGATTCATTATGTGATCTGTTGAGTGCATCTAAAAGACAAAGCTCCCCATTTTTATCCACATTATTTAGTTTTTGAAATGGTTGTAATATTATGGGGGCAGTATGTCACAAATAAAGCTATGTTTTATAGATGTCAATGGCCCAAATCAAATAAATCATTTTGTATATATACATAGAATGATACTGTTTTGATTTTGTTTTGTTTTTCCATTTATATCTCCATGTGAGGATTAAGTATCCATCATCTAACATAAATATCTTCTAATTTTGCATGTTGAAATGAATGAGTAATCTTAAATCTTACTCTACAGAGAATTGGATCAGGATCCTGTGTGCCATATGAATTGGATTGAGATTTTGGCTGTGTTCATGTTTTCTTCATGCAAATGACATCTTAGGAAAATGTGTAAAAACCTAGCATTAAAATATATTACGTGAAGATATGCTACAGGATACGTCCAAAGGGTGTTTGAAGAATTTGGAACACACACTGGAAAACTTTGCAAAGTTAAGTGTCTGTTGTTCAATTTTAGTCAGGAACTAACATGGTTCCAAACCTCTGTATTATTCTGTAAAAATTTATCAACACGGTACTAAGATTGTGCCACTTACTGGTTTCAGATTAAATTTAAATCTCATATACTTCTAAGCTACATATCATGATGCAAATAATATTTTAAAACATTTCCTCAGCTATTTAGTAGTGCACTGAGGGAGAAGCGGTATACTGCAAAAACCGTAGAATCCTTGTTGTCTATACTTCCTAACTTCAATTACATTCTAGTTTTCTTTAATGCAAATTATTTCCTGCTCTGTAGATAGTATAACATTCCACCCTGAAATTCCAGCATCATCCTAAATAGTATTATACCACTCTAAAATAAATTTTGTGTCATGAGTCTTTTTATTAATAGCATTTCACTTTGAATTGCATTTAAAACAAAGTGCTATGGTAATTTCCTGAGCAATAACTAGAATTTACTGCTTCTTTTCTTCTGTGGTAACCTTTCATCACATATATAAGATGAATGGCAAATCCAGCCAATTAAAATCCAGACAATATATTTTTTTTCCCCTTTTTATAACTGGAGTTGAGTTTGCTTGAAGGAGGCATGCTAACCTTAATTACTGTCATTGTTTACTTAGCACATGGTAGTAAGTAAAATTTCAAAGGAAAATTATAGATTATAGTGAAATTTCTAAGTTTTCTACGTGGGCTAATGGCTTCTATACGCAGGTGTAGGGCTTCCTGTAGAAGTGTGTTTCTACAGCTGTTGGCTCTGAGTGTGCTGGAGTTTGTCCTTAAAGAATAAATGAACACAATAATCAAATGTTATCCCCCACACAAATCTTTGTTTATTCATTCTCAGTGTGGTAATAACGGAAAAACTCTTTGGTGAGTTAATTACCAAGCAGGAAAAAAAAAGAGAAAAGAAAAAAAAAACTTGGTTGTGAGAATTTTCTTTCTAGCTTAACAATTACTGATTATATTTGTTTTTTTTAGTATTACCATCTTTTCGGTCAAAGTTGAGGAAATTTGTAGAACCAGTTAGCCAGATCATTCATATACGTGTTCCACAAAAGGTATAACACATAAGTTCCCTGACTCAAAATTATCCTCTTCCCATAGGTACATAATCATAAGATATTGACTTTTTTTTTGAAGCAATAACAATTTTCTAATCCAAACTTGTCTTTTTAAAAATGATTAAAGTGAATCCTGGTGAGAATGAATGACGTGGTCAGTTTCACAGAGACAGAGCATAGAAGGAAACATAGTCCCATATGCCAGCTGCTTCTCTAATGAGTGCAATTTAGGTTAATAATCTCCTTGTTTTAAAATAAAAATAATTATGGGGGTAGCTGAGCCCATCAGCCAGTCATTCTTTAATGTGAATGGATTTAAATTATTTTCTTCTTAGCTGATATGAGTTGCAGAAATGAGGGGACTAATAAGCATTTGGGGGAAGGGAAAGAGAGTTATTGGAATCTTTGGCAGAAAAAAATACAGTGTCAAAAGTCAGAGGAAGAGGACAAGAAATTGGAGTTAAAAAAAAAGAAGGTACGACTAAATCCAAAAAGGAGAGGTGGGTGGAGAGCACCAAACAGACTCAACCTACTTTGGTGTCTAAAGAAATATCTTCTCATCTATACCAGTTAACATGTGGTTGGAGGTAAGTAGCAGAAAACCAGAAAATGGTAGTTTATGTAATAAAAATCTTTTAAGTTATTTACAACAAACATTAAACTACTGATTGCCTAAGATTGAGATAAGCAGTTCAAAAGTAGATTATTTTATCTATTTACTTCACCCTTTTTGCCGTGCATTCCTTTTGTATTTGTGCGTATCTATCCCATTATAGCAGCAAGATGTCTGCTGTAACTCATGACATCAAAATTTCAAGCAAAGGCAAAAAGGTAGTATGCAAAACTCTTTTCATGGAAATGAAAGTTCCCTTTCACCACTGGAAGAAAAAATAGTACTTATGGTAAACAGTTTACCACAGTATATTAACTGTTCTTTAAAACAATATAATTAAAACAGACAACACATCTATGAGCAAATGCAGTTTAAGTTATTATAGGTTGAATTTATTTTAGTCATATTAATTTACCAATAGTTTGATTTCACCATTGTTAAATTATTAGAATATATAAATACATAAAAATAGTCTGAATGTTGACATTTCCTAGATATTTTGTGTATCTTAAGGTGGAGTTGGTTTGTAGTATTGTGTATAAGCAATTAAAATCAAAATGCCTAAAATTTAGTGGTCTAAGAATTACAAGTTTATTACCTTTCGGTTTTATAGGTAACAAGTACAACATAGGTCTCACTGGGTTAAAATCAAGTTGTTGACAGGGCTGTGTTTCATTGTAGAAGTTCTAGAAAAGAATCCATTTCTTTGCTCTCCTCAGTTTCTAAAGGTTATTTGTATTACTTGACCAGTGTCCTTGGTCCTCCATGGTCAAAGCTAGCAATGCCATGTTGAGTCATTTTCATATCACATCTCCCTCTCTCACAACAGCATGAAATGGTTCACTATTTTAAGGACTCATATGATTAGGCTGGGCCCACCCAGATAATCCTGGGTAGTCTTCCCTACTTTATGACCTTTAACTTTAATAACCTTTGCAAAGTCTCTTTTACTGTGTAAAGTATCATGTCCACATGTTTCCGGGGTTAAGGTATAAATACCTTTGGAGGCACAGGGCACTTTTTGCCCACTACCACTGATAATTTTTTTCTAAGTTTAATGAAAATTATTCACTGTTGTATTCTGAGATAATTTTAAAAATGTACTTTACTAGTTTGTCTTTAAAATTTGAAATATCAAATGGTCGATTTTCAAAAAACTTTTATAAGATGCGTATAACTTTTTTTTTTTTGCATATAATTTTTGAAGAGAAAAATTTCCTCCCTGTGAATATACTATCAATCAGGTTTATTTTATTTTTTAAAGTTTAAATATGTGTGTATATATCTTCCAAGAATGTCTGCATAAGAAGTCTAAAATCCCATTGTTGCGCAAATAAACTGAAGTAGATATATTATTGTGAAAAGGGGTTGACCCAAATCAAACAAACTGTAAATCACCTCTGCCAAATCAGATCGGGACAATCAGAACTTCCCAGCAGACGAGGACGTATCACACCCCATTGTGTGAGTGTACCTTACCATTTGGAGACACAGGAATTTTCTCCTTTCTCTTCTAGATAGACTGTCTTCGGAATTTATAGCTCTGAGTGATTCTAGGCTTGTTATACTTTCTGGAGAAAATAAAAAAGAAAACATTCTTTTAAAAATAATACAGCATTGGAGAAAAAACATCTTCATGAGTTTTTTAATTTTATTTTTAAAAGTAGAATATTTTTGAGATATTAAATGTTTTCATTAACAAAACTAAAACTTATTTAATTAGATTTTTGCATAAGGCGTGATAATAAATTATTGTGATCTATACTAAATGATTATTTGCTGCATATAATTTTTGGTTAGGAGAAGGGAACCCATATAGATTAAACTCAATGATATTTTAACTAATTACTAAATTTTAATTAAAATTCATTATACCTGTTTTTTTTAGTTACATCTCTCCAAAATGAAGAAAATTTAAAAGTTTTCTTGCTTTTGTGTCTTAGCAAGAAACTCTTTTCCCAGAACAGACAATTTAAGAAATGGAAGTTGAGAAAATGCCTACAACATAAAACTAAACTTAAGAGAAGACAACCTATAGTAACTTTTATTAAACAACTTATATCAAGATAACAAGGAAGAAAAATTTGTTAAGTATTCAATATGTTTTTTGCTTCCTTGATTTAATAATATACACATTTGTATAGCTTTGACTTTTTTAATGACAATTCATGTCAGAAGAAGGTATCACCTGAATAATATATTACTTCCACAGATAGCTGTCAAAAATTACACCCATTCCTACATCCATTCATCTCTCTACCCACTAAATGATGAAGATAATTTCCATTCACCTGGAGTCTGGGTTGGTTCTATGACTTGCTTTGACCAAAAGGACATAGTAAAAGTGATACTGTGCCAGTTCTGAATTTAGGCTTTAAGAGGCCAATTATTTTCTACTCTCGTTTTGTTGAAACCCAGTTACCATGCTGTGAGGATGCAAGTCTAGACTATTGAAGAAAGGGAGGCCAAATGGAGCCCAACCAAGTGCCCAGCTAACAACCAACATCAATTGCTAAATATGGGAGTGAGGCCTTCTGGGACATCCAGCCTCAGCTGTGCTACCACATGTGCAGATGAAGGTAACCACACTCATAACTCTAGCCAATAATACATAGAGAGAAAAATCATGTAGCTGAGTCCAATCAAACACAGAATCATGAAGAAAAAAACAAAAACACTGTTTTAAGCCGTTTTGTTTAGTTACAAAATAATAGTTAACCAAAGTAACAAGTATTTAGCAATGCCAATCACTGTTCTCATAACTAAATCTCCCTATCAAAAAATAGACATGAAGATTTTTTAAAAGCAGACTTAAAGATTCTTGTTTTATAGACAAAATATCTATTATTGTTATATCATTCTCTTTGCCTCTCTTTATTTATATTAAACTCAATTTTCTTTTTCTTAGGATTAACAATATATATCATGGCTAGTAGTTTAGTAAAATTGATTTTCTGTGAGAAGTTTAAATTATATTATTTAGAATAAGTCTAAATATTGAAGTAAATTTTTCCTAAAACTGCATTTGTAACAGTGTTTTATTAAAGTAGACCTTAGAATTTTGAAATAAAGTTTCTAAGAATAAAACAAATAAAAAAATATCAAGCAACTTATAGTAATACGAGTTGGGAAGAGCAGACATTAGCAGATCATACTTTAAGAGATAATTTATTAATGGTTTGGTGGTAAAGACTTGGGATATGGCTATGTCTCATCAAGGTGACCAGGGTACACCTCAAGTAGACATGTCTGAAATGTGATCAGACATGATGAAATATGGAAAAGAAAATTGCAGGCGATTCAGTCGTGTTGTACTTTGCTTGACTTAACATAATGATGCTTGTGGACACTCAAAGAGAAAAAAGACACTAAAGAACTTGAATTCTCACTGTTTATCTAACAACATGCAGGAAAGCAGTATTCTGATTCAAGGGGCCAAAGTTATTTAGATAGAAGAATTGTTAGAGTAGAGAAGGATTATCTATCAATTTACATAGCTTTGTGCTATCCTGAGAGAACATCCAACTTCCCCTCTCCAAATTTCAGTTTCTCTAAACAGTTTTATGACTTAACTTTCAGGTTTAAATGAACTTTCCTGTTAGAATAAAGTTGCTTCCAATGTACACAATTGACTTTGATTCTTGGGAAAGGAAATTTTTTCAGTATAGGAAACACCAAGCTATTGAATTATTAGACATTATTATAGCATATAATCCTCCCATAAAATATATGATAATGGCGAGTGAAGAACAGTAGATCCAATTTTAAGAGGTGAATATCGTGACCATAATAAACTGGGATCGCTTGGTGGATAAGGGTTTTATCCCATGCTCAGATTATAAATAAAATCTGTGACCTAGGACTGTCACAAATGAATACATGTCATAGACTTTTGGTTCTCATACACTTAGTTGAAAATATAAATGTTAAATCTATAAATATCAGATTTCTAGAGTATACATTGATATCTGTTTGCTATGTAGTACTACTTTAAAATTAATTAGTGATTCTTAATAACTCTTAGTCTCATCAAATCTGAGTATGTTTATAAAATTAAATTACTGACCCAGGTATTCACAGGTATTTATGCTACAATTTATTATCACCCTCCTCCTCTGCTCAAGCATTCAGTAGACATCTCTCTCCTTCCTGTTCCTCCCTACTCTCTTTCTCCCTCTGGTTTTTTTCCTCTCTCCTCTTTCCTTCTCATATCTTTCAAAATTGGTATAATAATAAAATTGAAATTTTACTTTTCCAAACGTCTATTTTCTATATATCCATTTCTAAGAAGTAAGAGTACGTGAACTGAAAAACATTTGTACATACATGTGCTTGAGTCACAGGAAATGAATCAAAATTCATGAGCTTGGTTGTAAATTGAGTGATCATATACCTTGATTTGTCTGGGACAATACTGGCATGAATCTGCTATCCAAGCCTAATTTTTAGTAATGTTCCTTTTCATTTTCAAAAGTGCTCCATGTTTTGGAAGAAAATTTTATGATCACCTTAGTCTCAGAAAATTTCGAAAATAGGTAAAGAGCGAATTAAAATAGGTATTAATTGTAAGTTATTGCTTTTTCATTCATATGTGTCAGAAAATTATGTGAATATTAAAATGTATTCTCCCAAAAGCTAATATTAAACTGTTGTCTAGAAGCCTGACTGCTAACCAGTTCAAATCTCCTCCTAATCAATGACTCTTCCATCAGCATTCTCTCATTCTCCCCCATACTTCCAACCTCTTGAAAAACACAAACTGTAAATACCTCTGGTTTAAAGTATTATAGTATGGTACTGAATATTGAGTAATAAAATAAGGGTTCCTTAACTTTTCAGTGCATTAGATATAAGGCAGGGAAGAGGCAAGAAACCAAGCAGTCAATTAAAAATTTTAGAAAAACCCTATTCCTCTCCCTTCAAAAAAAAAAAAAAGTAAAATCGGAATTTACGTGTTAGATTACAATTTACTGACTTAAATTTTGCATTGTAGATAGTTCCAAAAATTAACTTAAATGGTGCATATTTGTAATACTAAATGATTTAAAAAAAACAAAGTTTTACTTTTTCTCTTTTGGGTACTTCCACTAATTATTTTCAATATTGTTTATTTTATTTAAAACTATTTTTAAAACTCAAATTATATATATAATTGCATAAACATATAATTATTTATACAATTATATATTTATATAAATATATGATTATTTATACAATATTTACATATATTTATATAAATATATTTATATATTTATTTATGATTATATATTATGAATATGAAATTATATATTTATATAAATATAAACATACAATTATATAAATATAAATTTATGTAAATATATTTATATATATTTGTTTATGATTATATAAATATATAATTATATTATTTATATGATTATATATTTATGTAATTATATATAATTTTCCATGAAATTTTCTAATTATGTAATATTTCATTTCACTTCTTCTTACATTTGTGAAGAAATGGTAGCACATTGAGGGAATAACAGTGTATTATGTAAGAACATGAAATCTGGAACCAGAAGGTCGTGGTTCAAGGTTTGGCTCTGCCATTTATTGCTATATAATCTTGGGCAAAGAATTAACTTCTTTACCTGTAAAATGAAAATAATAGCCCTACCTCATAGTCTTTTTTTTTTTTTTTATGAGTAATCACTTAATATTTGTAAAGAGTTTAGAATAGTGTCTAACACATAACATGTACTACAGAATGTTTGTTAAAAAATAAATAAAATACCAACTTTGATTTTAGACCAGTGGTGTGCATGCTCCCAAATTAAGTTTGCCAATGCCAATCTGTGTCTTAGTTTTTTGTAGCATTTTTGCTACTATTAGTCTTAGTATCAGATATCTAACATAATAACAGGAAGGAATGGACCAAAATAAGAATCATTTGAACAACTTTACTTTTCTCAACTTTCTTATTTTTTTAAATATTTTTATCTTTGTTCACAGTGGATGTGTGAGTTCTATCAAAGAAGATGAATTGGGACTAAAGTTTCTATCAGATACATATAAGCTGAGTAAAGCTGATTATACCCCAGTAGAATTAAAAGTATATATTGAAATGCATTAAAGGACATGAATAGACTCTTAAAATCTCTTCTCCAAGTAATCACAAAAGTAATGGAGAATACTCTATCCTTGTACTAGGACTGGCCTTGTAGATATGACATCTACATAGAAGGACCCTGGGCTTGGTTTAATGCTCTGTTGTTGCCATCTTGAAACTTTTAATATTTGAACCAGGAGTCCCACATTTTAACTTTGCACTGAGTCCTGTAAATTATATAGCTCATTTTGCACTGTATTTCATCAGGTATAATTTGAATATTTCCTTACAGAATTATAAAAGTCCAGGTTATGTAATTTTTTCTCATATTAGCAACAGGAAATATGTGTTTCAAATAATAGTAATAATAATAATAATAATAATAATAATAATCAGGTGCAAACCTTTGACTTAATGCACAAAATAATCTGAAATAAAAGTTTCTACTCCAAACATTACTTAAATGGCATATCACAATTCCTCAAATCCAATATCACTGAAGCTGAACACATTGTGCTTCTTCAATGTTATATTCTTCCAAGTCATTATGCTTAAATCTTCAGTCATTTTTGACTCTTTCCTCTCCTTTACCTCTCAGAGTCAATCAATTGCTGAAAATTATTGATATTCCTTCATAATAACTATCACTTATTCCTTCCTTCCCATTCTCACAGCCACACCATATTGGAAGCTCTTATTATTTTTCCTCTAATTTATATCAATAGCTTCCTTACTGGTTTCCTGATCCATTCTTGCACACACCAAATTAATTTTACCTCTTTTTCTAAGCTTTATTTTCCTAAACTACAGCACTGATCATGTCTTCCCCTGGCTCGAAACCTTGAAGACTTTCCATTTCCTTCAGAATTAAATCTCTATTCCTTAGCATGTCATTTATCTCTCTGAGTTAATCACAATTTACTCATCCAAATTTATCTCTCTAAATCTTTTCAGATTGCTTATATTAAAGTTACACCTGACTCCTTACGGGTAACCAGATTGTTATGTATTTTATACTTTGGTTAACTACTAATTATATTTAGTCATTGAGTAGATTTGGAAATAATTGAGAAAATTGACAGCTGAGAAAAAGAGAATGAAGATAAAAAGTTTTAGATCAGAAGGCGTCTTGTAAGCAACATGAGAATGTGACTATTTTGCATAAGCGAGAAGACATTGAAGTGTTTAAACAGAGGAGTGAGATGATCAAATTTTATTTAACTGGGTCATTGATTACTTGGCAGAAAACAGACTGAGTGACATGAGACCATGGGGATTTTAATTAGAAAAGTATATATGTGAATAAAGTGGCCAAGTTCAAAAAATATTTACAAGATAGATTCAATAACATTTGAAAATTGGTTGAATATGGAATTAAGGATAACTATTTTTTCACTTATAACTCAGTGTGACTGATGGGTTCACTTCCTAACAGGGAACACAGGATAAGTAGCAGGTGGTGGTAGCAGTGAGGAGTGGGTAGAGCTTGGATGTGAGGAAAGAGTCACTGATCAGTTTTGGATGTAATGAGTTATTTAAAGAATATGTCCTAGAGGCAGTGGGAGAGACATTAAAAGGCAAGAACTCCAAGACAAATATCATTTAACAGCTTTGCATGTGGTTAATTTTAATTAGTCAAGTTTAGCAAATTTTGGTATGCACAACATTTCAAAAGGAAAGAAAAAGTAATATCTTTAAGAAATATCAAGGATAGAGAGATCAGAAACAAAACTGTTCAACAGAGAATTTAATAGCAAAATAATAGATTAATTCTGACTGTAGGTTGCATTTTTAATCTCCCAATTTATCTTATACTTTTTAGATTAATTTTTATCTCTTTGAAGAATTGCAAAGAGAGAAAAAGAACCTACCAACCATGGTGTTTTATTGTTTTGGAAGTTTTCTTTTTTGACTGAAAAAAAGCTTGTACCAAGTATTCAAATTTAACAAAATTTACAACCTAGGTAAATAAGAATGAGGAAAGTGAGAGGTCTTCACATTTTAACAGAGATGTCAAAAACCTTCTGAAGGCAATTTTTAGACCAAAATGATTGCCACATTTTGTTGATCAAAGATAATTCTGCCTGTAAGTTTCTGCTTGGTACTTAGCTCTTGCATAATGGTAAAAGATATTATACATCCTCCCACCTGGTATTGTAGCATGCATAGCTATAATGAAGACAGATTAGTGCTATTTACCTATTGACACTGACAAGAGTAGCTTGTCTTTGTTTCTCTATTTTATCATTAAAGTCTTGTTTTTCAGCATTGCATCCCCTGGAAACAGCATGTTGCAATTCTCAATACCAAAGGAAAGGTATTTAAACAGCATTAATGGCTTGGATCACCTCCCAACTAAAACCAAGGAAATTCAGGCTTAATGCTTTTCTCTATCCCTATTTACATTTTTATGGAAATAATGTAATCAGCTTGAAAAACATATATATTTTTTTATGATAGGGAGAGGTATGGACATGAAAAAGGAAAGAGATCATTTCCAGTTTTATAAATATACGCACATATTTTGGTTTATTTCAAAGATTTCAAATTTCTAAAGAAAGGTATATAAATCTTATGTTCACCCTAGCACTATATACTCTCTCACAGATGCCACATAAGAAAGAGATAACATTGAAAGACAAGTTAAAATTTCTGAGAGATTACATTGAGATGAATATTGGGAAACTTCAGTTTGAACATTAACTGAAACATTTTCTTTTTCAGTCTTCCAAGTCTTATTGATTAATCTCTGATTATTCTTGGTGACCAAGAAAATCAGTAACTTTTTATTAGTTTATACAGAGATTAAGATCAAGAGTTCAATGAGAATATGAGAGCAGAAGGCACATAGACTATTGAGGTTTACATGCCATTCTGGACTAAGGAATGGGAGGCAAGGGTCTGGGACTGTAAAAGGGAAATAGGCAATTACCAGGTAGATGAGAAGGAGCAAACATGTGGTAAAGAAATTCTTGCCTGGCCACCCAGAAACAGTGGGAAACAGAGGAGAGCGTAAAAAACAGACAGTCTCTTGGATCCTCCTTGTGTACCACACTTAATCCATACATGCTAAGGCGAATATGGTAAAGTGAACAGCTCCCTTCCTTTAAGCAGATTTTTCTCTCTGAATTTCTTTAAGCAGGTTAGGGAGAAGGTTAAAGTTTATTTCTTAGTCTTTCGTATCTTAAAAGTACCAGCTTAAAATAGTCAATATTCCAAAATAAATTTTTAGGGGTGCCAAATTCAGCCTTCCTTCAGTTTCTTCCTCTATGGGGTCATGGAGAATGAGACAGTGTTTAAATATTTTAGGCACTAGATACAAGCTCTGGTTTTAAATCCAGTATTTTGTTTTCTCATTAACCATGAGTTAATTATTAACTACTCTAAGCCCCAGTATCATCATTCATAAAATTTAAGTTATCAATCACTTTATAGAGTTCTTTTGTGGACAAACTGAGCTTTACCTGTAAAGCACTTATCACATTAAACAAGACATAATTGTTTATATTTGTATATTATTTGTTCAACAATCATTTGAGTGTTACCAAAACTTGTGTTTTAATAAGTTTATTATAGAAATAATATTATTAAGCACATAAAAGACGAGTTTACTTACAAAGTTATAAGCCATTATAGATGTTTTAGATTTGTTATTGGACCAAAAAAAAAGTCTTCTAATTCGAGTTGAGTTTCAATCACATATGCAGAACAAAAAAAGCGCTGTATGGGTTAATCTCCTGCCTTCAGCATAACCCATAACCCAACCTTGCACATTTTCCAACACATACTTTCTCAATTTCTGAAAATGGTCAAAAAAAACCTACAAAAGCTACTTGCTCTACTTTTTTTTTTTCTTAAGAAAATAGTGGAAGCAGATGAACTAACTGCTTTTCTAGGATGGTGCACAGAAGTGAAAGTTACGTGACTTGTCACATTCCCATGATTTGAAAGGTCTCAGGGCAGAAAAAGAAACATGACTTAGTGTATACAATGGGTAGTAATAAGATGTGCTGAAATAGAAAATTTGCTTTTGTAAAGTAGACAATAAGAAGCTTCAGGAGCTTGGGTGCTGTGCAATTGGAAAAATAAATAACTATGAACTGCCATGGAGCATGTACTTAGACCCCCTTAAAGTTTCAAAGCAATATCTAGAAATAATTTCTTTTTTGAACTGAACCACTTAAATGTGATTTTTTTACACTAAACCATATAGGATACAGACTTACAAGAAATACACTATCTGTAACTGAATATTTGAGAGAAAGATCTCTCATTCTGCAAAAACTTTTAGGATAGGAATTTGAGTCTACAGGGTTTCTCAGAAAGTCATGCCAGTAGTAAGAAAAGTAATAACGTATCTACAGAGGGTGGTCAGAAAATAATTTACAAAGTGCGAGAAAAGATCTTTACATATGGGAAAAGAATTTTACAATTTAGTGCGGTGATGTTAATAGTAAGTTTATGAAAACCGTTTCTCAAAGGTGTTCGACTATTCAGCTTTCTTTAAAAGTTGCATATAATTAATCACTGCTTCAGGGTGATATATATTTCCTTTCCAAGTTATGAGAATCTGTTGTGGAGGAGACATAGACTGAATAGGCAAAAGCTATAAATGTATTTTTCATCTATTCGTTCATACCTTTTGTTTTTTATTGTTTTTGTGAGATATTTAATGTTTTGTTTGTCAATGTCATTATAAGATTTGTGAGACATTGCTCTTTTTTTGTTATGTTGATTACTAGTTTGCTGTATTTAGGAAAGATATGATAGCCTTTTAAAATAAATCGTAAATAAGGTGATGAGTAGAAAGGCAGATTTTTGTAAATTACTCTTTTCCATTATTCTTTAGAAAAATTTAAATCATAAAGAAATACTGATTATATGTCACAGCAGGATTGGTTGATTAAATTCACTAATCTTTTCTTTGCATAAAACATTCTTAACTTTCTTTTAGAATTCTGAATATTAATAATAGAAGCAAATCACTGAAGAAAAATAGTGAAACAGACATTTTTTGAAACTATATTAAGAAAGTCCTTTGAAGACACTATAGCAATATATGTTCCCTTTCTAAACAGTTTATTTAGCAAGACTATTTACAACCAAAGAATTTTACCACAAGTAATGAGAAGCCAGATATGAGATCTTACACCTCCAGGTCAGCAGTTCAAATATGGCCTAGATCAGCTGTGACTAAAACCAGTGGATGGTTTTATAATGTTCTCACAAGTGAGTCAGTGAACTCGGTTGCAGTCTGTTGGTAGACAGGTACCCAAGTGACAATTCATGTCACACCATGTATGAGACACCCTTGGTCATGCTGGCACTAAATGACACCCTTATTGGTTATTTTATTAAGTTGGCTTAATATTTACTGAAGTGAAAACCATATAGCCACAATGACTTCTCAAATCATATCCATTAATATATAGTCTGATTTTGTTTAAACTAACAGTATAAATATTTTTATTTGAGTGAGTACAATTAGAACCGTGATACTAAGTGATCTAAATTTCCTATTTCACAAAGTATATTCAAGAAAGAGTTCAGAATATTTCAGACATATATTATTTTAAACACTGAGGTGTTTATATTAATTTATAGATTTATTCTAATGCATGACATAATCCTAGAAGTTATAAAATTGCCTTTTTTTTTTTCATTTTTCCAACTAGGACAAGAAAGGAAATTAAATTGTTTCTAACTCTTTTATTCATTCTTCAAATGACATTCCAAAGAAAACATACCTTTGAGAACTGTGCTATGTTTTTATGTACGTATAATGATTTTCAGTGGAAAATCAGGGTAAGCGATTTTGGAAGTGATGGTATTTAGATTAACATCTATCTCAAAATAGGGTACTTGGCTTATTGAATATTTCAGTCTTATCTTGAAGCAGGTTTAAAACCTTCATGTGAGCAGAGCCATACTTAGACCCAGAAGAAAAAATTTCTTACCTTTGAAGACTACGGATTGCAGACAAGAAAATTTCCCCGTTTACTGCACTTACCTCATATCCTTTGTCTTATTACATATTTCCACAACTTTCTATTTGTTATGAGCTCAAGTATAAAAACACTCAGGTTTAATCATCAGTTCGAATATTCATTTTCTCAGGAAGGATCTCGTATCATACAATTTGTATTAAATAAATTTATATGCATCTGTCTTTTCTTACCGGGGTCCCAGCAAAGAACTTAGAGCAAAGTAGAAGAGACACTTTTTTTCTCCTTTGTAGAGGCATCTTATTAAACATGGAAAGGAAAGACTGTGGTAAGTTGAGAGAGGCTTGCCCTGAAAGAGTTTGGCTCATGGAGGAGAAAGTCCAAACCTATGTGATGCTGCCATCCATAAAATACTTCCACAGTGGTGTTTCTCCAAAGGAGCTGCCAGAGATTTGGAGCCCTCCTGACAATGTCACATGCTATTCTCACACAGGCCTTTACCTCTTGTACTTTGGGATCATTATATTTTTTTATTTATATCCTGTTTGACAGTTCATAAAGTTCTTTCATACACATTATCTTCTTGAATTGAAAGCCTCACAAAGCTCAAGGACCTAAAAAGCTAAGTAATTTGCTCCAAATTACACAGCTTGAGGGAGTCATATAATTTAATTGTCTTATCTCTCCCACCAGTTTCCAAGTAGTGGCCTTCAGATCTGAAGGTGTGAATCAGGAGAGGGGCTAAGGTTATAAGACTTCAAATACATAAACAATATAACCTGTTGATTGAGTATATAATATATCCTTCTCATATGTGTACAAATTGTCAAAAGTACATCTATGCTATTATCTGATAAAATTCAATTTTATTGAAAAATAATAATTGCAATAATGTTTAATATATAGTTCTTTATAAATGAATCATAAATGTATAAATATGTAAAATATATATATATTTATATATATATTCATGTATTAAGAAGTTGGGCACCCAGCACTATAACTTCCTGCTTCCCAGAAATGTGCATTGCTTGAAATCTGCAATGTCACAAAGACATTCCCAAACTGAGACCCTGTCTCTGGAAATTGTTGTCTGTGGATTTCCCTCCTCATTCCCTTCTCAACCCTTGAAAAGAAGGTAGTAGGGAGTGAATACATCTTAAACTTCCAAAAAAATCTTCTGTGACAGAAATGATGTACAAGAATCATTCTGGCTCCTGAGAGTAGTAGAATAATTGTACCTGAGGAATAGGAACAAGCAATTAGAACAGTCTTACTGGATTTTGAATGGACAGCTGCATTCTTATACCTAGAGGAATGGATTAATAGACTTTCTTCTACAAAGGCAAAGACAAAAAAATGACATATTAAGAGATATAGAATTTCAGCTAGAGGATTGTCAAATCGGAATGGTAAAATAATAATTTCCAAGTTAGGGTAGTCTTTCTTCAATGGTATGAAAGTGAGGTTGTTACAGAGGCTAAAGCATAAAATATATATTCATAACTACTTAAAAACTACATAGAAAAGGAACCTGAACTAGGGTGATAGGTGGAAGGTGGATTTACAAAATAAAAAACTTGGTTAGTAAAAGAAAAGATAAAATTATGTATATGCTTGTGTTGCAAAATGAGCTATTTGTATTCGGAGCACAGAACTGAAATGAACATGATTAAGGTTAAGATGTCTAAGAGTGAGGATTGGAAAACACTAAAGGAATATAAAATATGAGTATGGGGATAAAAATCTGTTATTCTAAACAGTAATATTCCATTAAGTAAATAAATAACCATTAAATTTTGATGTGATATATAGTCTAGTTATCAAGAGACTTGAAAGCAGCAGTTAATAAAGAAATATGTTTAATTTTTAAGAATATGAAATCACTGTGAAAATTTTACATAAAAATGTGCCTTTAATGTTAACTAGAAATGCTGGTGTTATACAGAAGATGAATGGCAACCACAATGTTAAACTTAACTCTTAACATTTGTTACTTTGTCAGCTTTCACATTGTATACCCAAGAGAGGCTTTAAGGTTCAAAGGAGGGTGACAAGAAGAAAAAAAAAATGACACACGCAGTTTGTGTGGCCCTAGAGGTTAGTCTGCATGCAGGAACAGTAATAATTATATACAACATTGATCTGCTGGATTTCTTTTAAAAAGTGTTAAGAGAAACCCAGGTATAATAATAATGAGGGAAGTTTGTCATTATCATTGCACAACCACAAAAAAATGAATTCTGCTGGGCTATATAAACACTGTAAGAGTCAACAGCATATACATGTTGTAACTGATAGCATTGTTTTGCTACTTAGGTGATTTTTTTGTTTTTGTGGTGATAATCTGTGAGAAAAAAATTTGGATGTTTATTATAGACTGAATTGTTTTCCCCAAATTCTTGTGTTGAGGTCCTAATCACCAATGTGACTATAATTAGAGATGGGATCTTTAAAGAGATAATTAAGGTTAAATGAGATTATAAGGGTGGGACCCTAATCTAATGACTGGTGTCCTTATAAGTCGAGGAAGGAACACCAGAGATTTATACACACAGAGAAAAAAAACATGTGAGGACACAATGAGAAGGCAGCTAGCTATCTGCAAGCCAAGGAGAGAAGTCTCAGGAGTAACCCAACTTGTCAACACCTTGATCTTGGACTTCTAACCTCAAGAATTGTGAGAAATTAAATTTATGTTGTTTAAGCTACCCAATTTACAATATTTTGTTATGGCAACCTAGCAATCTAATACAACTTCAAAACACACACGTGCATGCAAGCACATAGACACACACTCACACATATTTGATTTAACTTACCTTTATCTTCACATAGATATTTTATTGTGTGTTAAAAAGACTTCAGTAAATATCATATTCCACTTATGTTGAAATGAATATATGATATTTTGGAATAGAATAGACTAATATATCTAGTTTTTAAAATCTTCTATCTTATAATGAGCTAATAGTGGTATATGTTTATATAATTGATAGATTGTTTCAGTATAAAGTTATTTTAGATATTGTGAGTAAGCAAGTATTGTTTTTATCATAGACTGTTCTGAATAAACTGATGTCATATCAATACATAAATAAGCTATTTTGACTTTTAAACTAACTTTTTAAATGTTCACTCATTCATTGGGTAGTTTTGAGTTTTGCCATTTGCCCTGAACTGTATTAGGTGAGGAGACACAGTGAGAAGGGACATATGGGTCTGAAATTGATAGAACTCAGGAGAATGGAAAGTTGATAAAAGACAAAACAAATATATAAGAAATGTGTTGATGGTAATTATTAAGAGGTACCTGAGAGTTATCAACAGAGAGTCTTGCCCTAACTAGAGGGTTAGAAAGGAGACCAAAAAGACCTTTTAAACTTAAATTTGAAACATAAAAGGCACTATGCAGACAGATATTGGATCAAAAGGTAAGGCTTCCAGAAAGAAGTAATAACATTTTCTAGGCTATTAAAAGGAGCTCCCTGGTGCATTAAGGAAGGAGACCTACCAGAAGTCCAGTGTGGTTGGAGTAGAGATTACAGAGTGGGGCCAAGTCATCCCATAGCATAAGGAAGTCACTGAACAGTATTAAGTAAGCAAAATATATGATTATATTTGCATTTGAAAACATCATTCTTCATCTCTATAGAGAAGGAGAAAGAAAGGAGTTTGAGCAGATGTAGGAAGATCATTGAGGAGTTATTAGAGTAATTCACAGGTGAGATGTTGGATGTTTGAACTGAAATGTTGGGAGGAATTTGGTAAGAAGTAGATAAACTCACAATATTTTTCTGGCAGTAGAATTGATAAGACTTTATGGGAAGAAACACACACACACACACACACACCCCAGGAAAATTCCTGAGAACACAATTTTCAGTTGGAGAAAATGAGCAAAGAAAATATATAGAAAAGATGTTGAGGAAATGTAATAATAACAGCTAACATTTATTGGTCTCTTAGTATATTCAACATAGAGCTAAGACTTTTATATCATTTAATCATCACAGCAACCTACACAGTAGATGTTTTGGCAGAGATTCTGAGAAAATGTGTTTTTTGGGGATTCTGAGATCCTCTTTCATCAGCAACTCTGTTAGACTTTTTTCACTTTGTCACTAGACTGTCCTGCAAGTTACATAAATTCTATAACTTTAAATTAACAACCAGCCATTCAACTTAACTTGACTTTATGTTTTGAATATAAAAGTGTGGTGTTTTTTCCTTTTTTTTTTCATTTTTTTTTTAAATATACAATTTAAAAGAATTGCCCATGAGTACTCTTGAAAACAGCTTTTTTTTTTTTTTTTTTTTTTTTTTTTTTAATCCCAGGCCTGGGTCCAGATAATAGGGGACAAACCCAGACCAACCTATGTGGTTGCACCTACTGAGACCTGTCTGTGGAATTCCTGACTAGAGCTATCAAGACCAGTTTTGCAGGGCCCCACAGGCTGCCAGAACAACACCCCTAGGAGGTCTATAGTCAGCTTGGAGAGGTGAGAAGTGGTTACTGTATTTTCATTGGAGCTACAGATCCTACTGTTTTCTAGGTGCTGTGCCAAATGATAATAAAATGTGACACTAAAGAGATGATTGTATAAAACCTCACAGAGATATTTACATTGCAGAATGGTTTTTAGAAGCCCTCCCCTCCCAAAAAAGAAAAAAGAAAAAAGAAAAAAGAATGACCTAATGTCTGTCACTAGGGAGCTAGTTGAATAAATTTTGATGCGTCAGTCTAATAGACCATTCAGCAGCCATTGCAAACGTAGAATAGTATGTTAGATTCATTGGGGTGTGTATGGAAGGAAGTCCACCAAATGTTTGCAATAGGTATAAATGAAGGGTGAGCTTTGGAGTGGTTTTTACATCCTTTTAATTTGTTTACTGTTAATGAACAACAATAAGAAATATATCACTTATTTTTTATTAACAGCCTAATTTTAGTATATTTAATTAGAACAAGTGTAAGACAAGAGTATTTTTAGGTTAATAATATTAATTTGCTTGTATCAAGAAATTAAACTAATGAATACTGTCTATATTGAGTTTATTTGTTCTGTCTTAAATCCAAACTTACTAGGTATCCAAAACAAATAATCCTATTATAATTTAAGTTTCCTGAAGACATGAAACATTTCTATTTTGTTTATACTGATCACTAGTTTTTTAAAAAATGAATATGATCAATAAATATATTGGTGTTTAGGATATAGGTTTTAGAGCAAATAAATGTTTAGTTATGAGGTCAGAGGTCAGCCACTTTATTTTGTAAGATTTATTGTCTTAATCGACAAAACAAACCAAAAAAAAAAAAAAGTGGTAATATGTTATTACAAAGGATTTGTAAGATTTAAAGAAGATGAAGCATAGTTACCACAGTATCTGTTACCTAAGCATGAAATAAGTTATTATTAATGTTCAATTACCTAAGATTCATTAATAAGTTCTTAATTGTTATGTATACCAAAGAAATCTTATGGTCCTTCTAATTTTAATGCTTATTTATTCCTTTGGTATTTGGTAAACTTTATTGCTATAAAATGCTCATAATTGTTGAGTCAAGAAAATAGAATTCAAGTTGTTCTGTAACCTTTAGCTGAAATATACAAGTGTTTTTAATCATTGCTCATCCTTTTCTTTAGTGCTACCACTATATTCAATTTCTTATAATGTTGTTTCTTGACTTTCAGATAGGAATCTATGTTTTAAATATCTAAAAAAAGTTCTGAAAAAAATCTTACTTTTGAGTTTATGTCATCTTAAAATATTCTAAGTGGGTAAATGGTATAAATGTTGGAGAACAATTTATGGAGTGAGAGATTTGGAAAAGAGTAAATATACAGATTTTCATTATCATCATTATTACATTTATTATTTATTATTATGAAATAGTTCTCTTCACACATAATTTCTTATAGATTAACCTAACAAATTTATGAAGAGGAGTAAGAATAAATGAAAGTTGGGAAGACAATCTGAGTGTAGTCATATTGTGAGACAGAAGAATATTACCTCAAGCCAGATGGCATGACGACAGCCATTGTGGTGGTTGTTATAGACACATTAAAAGAAAAGTAACACATTCAAAGAAAGGTAGATACTTCATGAATGTTTACATATGAATATACTCTTGTAACCTGCTCTCAGAAATTGCTCCTCATCCTATCTCTTACTAATTTGATGATTAAGGACACAGGTTTTATGAGCAAATATATATTTAAACACCAAATCAGTAACTTTATCTTTGTAAACTTTATTCTCTTAATCTACCAAAAAAAAAAAAAAGATTGTAGATTCTAACTACTCTCCTGACTTTAACAACATAAATTAGTTTCACTTGTTTATGTACTTTCTATAAAAGGAATCAGATGGTGTATAATCTTGCGTGTTTCTTTTGTTCAATGTGTTTGTGAAATATACCTGTACTTTGTGTACTGAGCGCTAATTATCATTGCTGCACAGTATTCCATTGTGTGAATATATCACAATATATTTAGTTATTCTTTTCTTGGGTAGTTTCCAGGTTTTGTTTATTACAAATAGTACTGCTATGAACACTTTAGAACACATATTTTAGTGAGTTTGTGTGCACATTTCTGATGGGTGTTTTCTTAGGAGTGAAATTACTCAGTTAGAGGGTATGCATATACCCTCCTTTAGTAGATATTGGCAAATAGTTTTGCAAAATGTTTGTGGCAATTTATTACACCGCACCCAAATAGTAGCAATTTATTACACCCCACCCAAAATCAACCTTACTGAGTTGATTTTGTCTGACTTATTTTGCTGTTTGATTGGGCACATATTATTATCACTTTTTTTTGTTGTTAGCAATTACATGGTATTTAGTGGACTTGAATAATTTTGTATTCACTTATTGGCCATTTTGACCACTATATATTAATCATGAACTGTAATATCTTATAATGAACATAGGAGAACAAATAGATAACAGTGTACAATTCATTTTGTCTCTTCCTTGCTTTATCTTTCATCCCTTTAAGATTTCTTTCATCCAATATTTATTTTTTTAGTAGCTATTATTTTTCCACCCACAATTATTCTAATCTCTTTTTCTGTTTATCTTGCTAGTTGATATAGATTATCTTTTTGTAACTTAAACATATGTTGCAGTGAAGTAAACTATAAAATACATAATGACAAGGAAATGCAAAGAAGAGAAATAAAAAGCAACAGTTTTATTTAAAATAGAATTCCATGAACTATTTATTAAAGAGCTACCTCAGGGAAAAATATTACAGGGGTAAAGTGCCAGTCTCATTGCAGCATATCAAAGGTACATGCTATCAACACAAATTATCATTGTTAATGCTAACTTTGATCACTTAGCTGAGGTATTCTTTGTCAGGGTTATTATCCACTGTAAAGTTACTTTTCTTTCCTTCCCTTTTTATGCTGTACTCTTTAACAGGAAGTCACTGTGTGCAGTCTACTCTACAGGAGTGGAGTGTTATTCTACCTCTTTTAGAGTAGAGTACTTACATAAATAATTTGGGGCTCTCCTATATGAGACATTTGTCTATTCTTTCCTATTTACTTATATATTCATTTAATCATTCATTTATATCAATATGGAACATTTAATGCTTTAAGTTATAATCTAATACTACTTATATATTGCTGAAATTATTTCTGCTTTGTCCCTTGAGAGATCTTTTCATTGGTTTCTCTTTTTCTCTGACATACTACCGTCGTGTGTGTGTGTGTGTGTGTGTGTGTGTGTGTGTGTGTGTTTTCAGCACTTTCTTGCTTTCTGACCTTATAAAATGCTCCAGGCTCATCCATATATTTCCAGTCCCATCCTAGAATCAGCCATTTCTTCTTTAACTAGAGAAATATATTAGAAACAAAGATTTGGATGTCAACAATTTCTTTAGGTGAAAATATTACTTATACTTTAAGATACTACATAAAAACATGAATTAAATTTGGAAAAGTTGGTATAATTATATATTTTTTAATTACCTTGAGTATGTTTTCTGTCTTAACTAATATGTATTTCAGAATATTTTAGAATAAAATGGAATAAATAAACAGTAATGTTCCCAAAGTTACTTATTAGATTTATCAGAATTAATGATAAGTATTTAACTTGGGCTAAAAATTATTTCAATATGATTAACTGATAGAATTTCTAATTAAAAAGTAAATTAGTCTAGAAATAGCAAGTAATGTGAAGGGTGTGTATATTCTGCTTGATAACATTTGTTTTTTTTTTTTCATCAATGGAACTAAAGAAAGAAATGACTATGATTGTTGCCTTGAGTGTTAGACACTCATTTTTTTAAATTCAAAGCTTGGTGATTTGAGAGAGAACTGAATTTATTATGTACCATCAAAGAAATATACAAAGAGATATTAATAGAAAAAATCTAATTGAATAGATACAGATTTAAAGCTTTATTTTCAGCGAAGATGGCTACAACTTATAACCTATTTTATTGTTAATTATGAAAAGCTTTATATTTATTTATAGTTTCTCAGATATGCATACTAAGGTTCATTTAATGGTAAATAAAATTTTTAAATATGTCTTCATAAAAATATTTTAAGGCTGAAGATGCTTAGGTGTCAACTGAAGGTGATTCTGAGTAAGACAGTGGATTTTATAAGAAAAAATAAGCAATGCTATGTGGAGCTGACGTAGTATAATATATTAAATAAAAACATTGTATATCCTGGATTTCTGTTTTAAAAGAAACAGCAAATATTATTGCATTAGAAATATTTTAGAAACATCTCCTTTTCCTGTTAACTTAAAATTTTTTTATTTTTTGTTTCATATTCTAACCAAAAAACATTACTAGAGTTCACACTGCCACTCCTTACAGCAATTTCTCAGTGGGCCTAAGTAATACCAAGGAGCAACAGCCTTTTTTTAATATATGCACTCCGTCCCTATTTTAAGTGAAAACTGTATACACCTTGGTAAGGGATGGTAGATCCAGGGCTTTTTTTTTTTTTTTTTTTTTTGAGACAACTCAGGAGGACCTCCTAAAGAAAAAGAACACAAAATTGTTACTAAAAAATGAAGCACAGGGCCTTGGAAGAGATAGGAAACTCTGAAGTTTAAGCTTCATTGGCGTCAAGATAAATTTGTCTTTCTAAGGCAAGGAGTCAAAAGGATCATTTTGTTACCTGCCCTACCTGTTTGACTGTACATGGACTGTTCTTAAGGATGTAAATCTGAACCAATCTGTGTGCCACATTTGGGATTATAATTCTTTCCCCTCTTTTTTTTCTCTTCTACCTTCCCCTCCTTTCTTCCCATTCTTTCTTGCTTTTTTCTACTAGCAATTACTTTCAATCCCTATGATCAGCACTGAGTATCAATGATGTGCAAAAGCAGACCCAGACCCTAAGGTTGGAGAGTTTACAGTTGAGTCGGTAAGTGTGCCTCCTTCACTAGACAATGAATTTCACAAAATTTGGCTTATATCTCATCCATTTTTTTCTTTTTACTTTATCTTAGGGTCTGGAACATATTAATGTTCTTTTTTAGACAACTTTAATGAGATATAGTTGATATACAAAAAACTGCAGATATTTAATATATACTATTTGGTGAGTTTAGGCATTGCATACACCTATTTAACCATCACCACAATTAAGTAACAAACACAGTTTACTTTTTAAGGTATATATCGCTTGATTTTATGACTGCAGACAAGAAACTGGCTGAGTCATCATGAGTAGAAAGCCTTCTGAAAGGGCTTGCTGGAGGTAAGCATAATATAGCAAGGACAGAAAAGTAGCAACTAAGTGTTCAGTATTGCTCTGTCTGCCCTTGCAGGTTACCCAATGTTCAGTATACTTAGAGAGCAATTATAATCAAAAAGCATAATTGCTCTTGTTTATCTCTTTAGAATTTACAAAGTACAGTCATATAAATGATCTCATTATTATATTTTATGTTTTAGATATTTTTATGGTTTTTTTTTAACAATTTTACTTGATCTTTACATCAATGCCATGAGGTATGAGGCCAGAGATTATCATCTTCATTTGACAAAGAAGAAAACGGAGGCTCAAACATTAATAACTTTGAGAGAGGAGAGGCAGCATCTGAAAAAAATGCAAAGTAAAGGGCCTGCAGAAATGACTGACTCAACTATTTAAGGTCATTCCTTACTGCCCTCTTCCCCTGTCCAGGACTCTCCAGCTAACATGTTTTTCCATAACTACCTCCCCCACCTCAAGGACTCTCCAGCTCACATCTGTTGATTCATAGCTTGTGTTCCTACTAATGTTCTTATCTCTGTAGCTATGTAGGAATAACAAGACTGTGTAAAAACTGCTTGTTATGTTACAATTAGAGCTCAGCCTTTGGAAAGGAATCTGCTGAGCAGGTGCTGGCATTAGTAAGTGTTGCTTCCTACTTGCCTCAATGTCCCGTTTCTCTCTGTTCAAGAATCTTATAATGGTGCTGATAATGCCAAGGTTGCTGGTTCTACAAAACAAACAACCTATAAGACCAATGGTTTGGAAATTCCCCCCTCCTTGCATACCCCCTCCTGAAGCTCCCCATCCCATCCTGAGTCATGAAACATATGTGAAACCTCAGACAAAGGAATCACGTGCCCCTTGCATGGACACTGCAGAGGTATATATAAACTGTAAGAAATCTAACCAAGGGGAGATTGTGCTTTGGATCTGTTGAATGCCCCACACTCTCTGCTGGCATTAAATTCCCCTTCCTCTAACAAAGTTGTCTGAGTGTTCAATTTCCTCCGACAGGTGTCTCTTCCTGCAACAACTTATTTAAGGTTGCTTTGTTCTTCTGGAAGCCAAACATAAACTGAGCTCCAGGAGAAAATGTAGAAAGACAAACCAACTCCTCTTTTTCCCTCTGTGAATATGTTTCATGTGCTCTCAAATGCCTCCTGAAATAATTTTTGCTTGTGAGAAAAACTGTGAAATAAAGGTTTTAAATACAAATTTGTTTAAAAAAATTAAAGCAAAAATATTATTTTACTACTCTGATTGATCAGATTAAATCAATACATATATTAACTTTCAAAGGAGAAAGAGACACTTGGAAAAACAGAAGCTTCTTGGAAAACTATGAGAAAAAAACAAAAAGAACAATGGCTATTATTGAAACCAGAAGTTATAACTTTGGGGAGGGCAGGGAGAGGAAAGAAATCAAATCTCTGTTCCCTCAACTGGCATTGAATTTTTGTCCTTGCTATATTTTACCTCCCTTAAGGGATCCAGCGACCTAATGCCCCTTGACCTTCCAACCAACAAACAGTGCTGAAACAATTTCTCTTTCTATTGAGAAGGCAGCAATAACGGATAGGCTACTGGACTAAGAGTATCCCTTTCCAGAAAGTAGTTTCACTTTGTTTTTGTAAGTAAAAAAGAAGGGCGAGGGAATGGGCCCCACTGTGACATAATTAATCCTCACATCTGAGAACACTAGTCTTTAGTCCAAGTCTCCCTTGTTCTCTGAAAACAAAAAGCATCCACCCAATGAGAAGTGGGTCCATTAAAAGTCAAATTCTATCTTTTCTTGCCCATTTTTAAAGAAGCAGTCTCTTATTTTCCATGGAGAAAATATTCTTTGGAGTAAATACTATGTAGCATTTCAGGGATGTTCAGCAACTGAGAACTGTCTCAGAAGCGAACTGCTGCTACAAAGGCGTTGATGTTCATTCCGCAGGATGTAAGATTTCATACCCACCCTCAAGCAACTGATTAAAATGAAGCTGCTGGCATAAAGAATCTGAGGATATAAAACTTCTTGAATCAAATCTCTGCAGTTTGTAGCCATTTACTCTAGAGACAAAGAAATTAGTATGCCTTAGTAGTACCTGAGGACGTTATAACCCAGTACAAAATGTTAGTAAATTTTGCCCTGAATCATTAAGAAATAATAAATTATATGATATAACATTTTAAGGAGGCAAGGGTATGCATAATGTAACATTTAAAGATCACTCAAGTTTCCAGTCAGATCAATCATCACATGTTTGCTGCTGAAGGTACTGTGGACTAAGAGAAACAAAGTGGAAATTTTCTCTTGTTTCCATGTACTGTTATTTTAGGGAGGAAGACAGCTATACATAAATTTAGAAAGAGACTATAACGTGTCATAAACAATCTTACCACAATATGGAAGAGATGACGATGAGTTCTGAATAGTGACATCTGTGGCTGGCTTGTAGAAAAGTGAGATTTAGTCGGAATCATGAATCTTATTTGATCATTTCAGTTGAAGGAGAAAACTTGACCAAGAACATTCTGGGTGAACACAAGGAATAGCAAATAGACATCTGCACATGAGAATGAAGGTAGAGGGACAAGGTTGAAATATAGGTTGGGGTCATATAATGGGGAGTTTTAAATGCTAGGTTAAGTAACTGGTTATTTATTCCAAGTAATGTTTTACAACAGGGGAATGGCAATAACTCTGGAAACAGAGACTAGTTAGGTGACTATTGTGGCATGTAGACAAGAAGTTAAGAGGGTTAACACTAAGTTAACAATTAACAGAAAGAGGGAGATCTATACAAGAGACATTTTGAAGGTGATTAGAATTTTATAAGTATTTAGAATACCTCATAGGCCAAACAAATACAGGTGTGTTTATTATAATACTTTTATGGTGATTTGATACACAGAACAAACTTAAAATTTAAAAAAACTGCCTGAAATCGACTATATAGATAGTGATAACAGGATGTGTGTAAAGTGAAAAAAAATATTAAATTGGTTAATTATACATTATGATTCCTGGGACAAGTTTTCAATCTCACTGAGTTTCAGAATTAAGAGCATTGGGTGTAATAATTTCAAATGTAATTCAATTATGCTTTGCATATATGAAATGATTTTTTATTAAGCAAAATATTCTAAATCAAAATACTTTTCTAAAAAGTGAAAAATTAAAAAACATCAATAGGATAATTGTCCCTAATCATGATGATGTTTAACAATAAATGCATCTAATATTTATATTGTCCCCTGTGTCTATACATCAGAAACACAAAAGTTTACATATGTTTCTAAAGGGATGATGAAACTGATCTAGGAGTTTTTATATTTCAATTTTTATTGCTCAATTTTATGGTTAGGTATATTTTATGAAAAGTGTTGCCCTTTGAATCAATACTGTGTTTACACCATTAATCTAATAAATAATGAAAATAAGCATTAAACAAGGCAACCATATTAAGCAACTGATAAATAACCATTTTAAAGCTGTAGCTGAGTAATTGATTATGGCATAAACTACCTTTTGCCTAAAAACATATTCTATATCCCTTAAAAGTATTGCATTTCTCATAAAACAAAACAAAACAAAAATGTGTTTGTCAAATATTAAGCAAGTTTACAGAAATTGTAGAATGTAAATGATCATATCATCAAGACATTATTTACTTTCTTTCGTGCATGACCTATTTGAGGCTCATGAAGAATCGGTCTTTTTAAAGAATATGATTTAATAAAAATGCAGCATATGATTATAAAATAAGCATATTTTTGGACATTTTCTCATTCTTCTATCTAAAATAATCACAAGAACGTAGGCAAATAGAAACAGTCCTTATTCATAGGAAAAGCCTCAGCATCATATTTGTTTCTCTATAAGATTATCGTAGTATATGAAATATCGCAGCCAAATTAAAAATACAGCTAGCCATTCCTTATGGTAAAATAAATAGTTCAAGAGGAAAACAAGCCTCTGTGTGTGTGTGTGTGTGTGTGTGTGTGTGTGTGTGTGTGTGTGTATCACACAAATTATGTTATTTTTTCCTACTCTTCTAGTTTTTTTCAATAATGTTTATTTTTTTACACTAGCTTTAAAATTAAAAATAATCTGTTCTATATTATTGGTATACATAGTTTTCAAATAGTCCCCAGAATGGAAACAGATTCAGCATTTTTATTGAATATACAATAGTAAATATCTGAAAACAACTGGTGACTAACCAAATATATGCCTGGGATATTTAGTAATTACAGTTTAAGTTTGATTGTATTTAAAATTCATTATTACTAATTGAGGATAAGCATTGGTTTTCCAGAGACAAATGGTGGTAGAAACACCATTTGATTCCAGGTATTTATTTTTTCTCTTATATATTCCCTTTTATCTTGTGACTTTTCCCTTGTAGATTTTCCTCTTAGAGCCACCATTATTGTGAGGCTGAGGGATAAAGAACATACAAAAGTGGCAAATGTCTTTTCTTCAAGCTCAAATGACCTGGGTCGGCAAGTATGTCTTACTCCCTCTCCACGTGATATAAAAGAGCTTTTGCTTTGGGAAGGAGAGAAGAATTAGAGATGTCTCACCTCCTCTCCCCAACAGCCACATTCACCCACATATTAAGTCTGAAGAGGAGGATAAAATTACATAGTACCCTCCTTAAATTTGGATATCAGAAACCTAAGAGAATCTGTGTCCTTTTTGCTAGATGGAAACTAAGGATATAACAAAGGAAAGTCTCAGATTTTGTCATTATGTATTAGCCACAGAATAGAAAAGGTGTTGCTATGGTCTGAATGTTTGTGCCCCATTCCCAATTTACGTGTTGACATCTAACCTCCAAGGTGATGGCATTAGTAATTGGAGCATTTGGGAGGAGATAAGGTCATGAGGACAGAGACCTCATAAATGGAATTAGCACTCTTATAAAAGCAGCCTGAGAAAGCTTCCCAGCCCCTTCCACCATGTGAAGACACAGCCAGAAGACAGCAGTCTGAAACCCGAAAGAGGGCCCTTAAGCAATCATGTTGGCACCCTGACCTTGGACTTCTAGCCTCCAGAACTGTGAGAAATAAATTTCTGTCATTTATAAGCCGCTCAGTTTGTGGTATTTTGTTATAGCAGTCTGAACATAGACAGGTGTCATGGCATATCTAGGCACAAGAGGGCCAAAGACAATACCCCTGAGTTTCCCATTGTCCAGCCATGGCCTGTAATGTCACACTCATGTTTCTAGGTGCAACAGTCAGACCAGGGACTGGTTCACTCTCGACCAATTGTCAACAAGGATTGGTACGTGATCAGATACCAAATGAGATGAGTTATATCCAGAGGAAGGGCTAGTATTAGGCTCATTAGCCAGAGTTATTTCATGACTGAGAGGTAGATATCTCTCTTCTACCGATGACTCAGTACTATTTGCATATACCTTCTACCTCCCCTACTCAAAACTTAACAATTTAAAATCAACCCCAGAGTCAGTCTTGAGAAAGTTCAAGTTTTATAGCCAAGATAACTTAGATATCTGAAAATTTTTTAATTTTCTTAATAGTACCTGGATAAAATAAGGCTTAAATTAGATATTAGATTTTTTCTTAGAATAAATTTTAAAAAACTTATAAATTCACATATCTGTTATTCTTGCCATGAATTTTATATCTTCTGTAAAAGAAATTGAAATACTAAACAGTGGACATATTCGACATTACATAAAATTTTTATCTTTGCATCATTAGATGCACAAATGTATTGTGTTTAAAAAATAATCTAGGTGCTATTAAATAATTTTGGAAACAAAAGTTACTTTCTACAGTATTTGTGAACTTTTCTCATTGATAAACTCATTGATTAACTGTGTGGAGTTTTGGAGAAGAACTTATTCAATTCACAGTTCCAAAATTTAGTTTTTATGTAAGAGTTTAACATAGAGCAGGTTACCTATGTCTCTGAACCCATAGAACAAGGGAATATTCATATTTACCTATATGGTTGCTGTAAAACTACATATGTAAATACAAGTGCTTAATATCTGCTCATCTTTAAATTCCTCCTGATATCCCATACTCTAAGGTATAAAGCACACAATACAGTGCTTTGCAAATGGTTGGTTTTTCACAAATGTTCTTGAGTAATTGGATCAATGGAACTATTTCTAGTATAGTGTAGTGCTACTTCTTCTTCCATCCAGTTTTTTCACTTCTTTCATTTTCATCCCCTTCAATAACCAAGTCTTATTTATCTGGCCATTCCATAGTAGACTTTCCCTTTCAAGGCTTTGTTAAACATGCTGATTAATTCTTATCACACCTAAGACTTTCAGAAAAAAAATTAAAATATTAAAGTGATATATCAACCTACTCAATCCATCTTATTTTATCCTCTTTGATAATCCCTTACTCTACCCTATATTCAACTTTTATATTTTTTATTCCACAAGAGTCCATTTATCTGTTGTGCACACAAAACTAGGAGTGTAGCAGAAAGAAAAATACAGTATCTTATGTCATGTAAAACCTTTTAGATATATGCCAAGATTTTATCTCATCTAAAATTGACAATAAGCCAAAAGTACATAATGTTAACTTTGGAAAACAAATATGATTACTTCATTGTTAATGAGGCTAACAAGTAAAGTCTACTTATATAAATAATGTTCCAGAGATCTACTGAGATAGCAGTTATGACATAATGAGGGTGTGGTGCCATTTCTGTCTCAAAATCATTTCAAAGATAAAGTTCTGTGCAAAACCAAAAGCAAGACTAACAAATAATTAATAAAAGCATTATTTATTGACTTATGACAACAAATACAATTGCTCATGAGATTTTACTGTAAGATTACAGTCTCATAGTGTCATAATGCAATGGTACCTACTTGAATTATGAGCTAAGTCCTTGCAAGTCTTCTTCAGCCTTTTGTCCCTGTCAGAAGTTTCAACACGTAATGCCTAAAAACTTATTAAAAAACAGAGAGCAAATATTTTTTTACACAGTATTTTTTCTTCACACTGATTGAAAACATGTCATAGCACCTCTTTGGAACTTGAAGTACTTTTCAAAATAACCAGCTGTTCCAGGATAGCTTCTGTTTTCTGAAAAAATATATATGTTTGTATGTATGTATGCATATATGTAGGTATGTATGTATATATCTATATATATGTCTAGATATGAGGTGCATATTTATAACACAAATTTGGAACGCAAAGACAAAATAGGAATTATAATAAACTTTATTATTTATCATGCCCCCCAAAATCTTGATTGTGTATCTTAAATTTTGTCTTTTCCTGGGAATAAAACAACAACAAAAAAGTCTTTGGACAATCTGTGAATATAATAGAGGTTTTATTTTTAAATCCTTATTATCTTTCAAACATAATAACTCCCTCTTCCCTTTGAGATTCTTTAAATATGTTTCCTTTAATCAACCATAAGAACCCTTCGTTTATTTTCCTCCATTCTTCAAAAGTACCTCAGGAGAGTCTTTTAGAGGAAATTGGGTATACAATCATAAAAACAATTCTGTCAGAACATAACATTTTAAAAAATCACTCTTGTGTGAGTGTCTCTGAAAGAACTTTTCATTTGGCATATTTGAGGGCTATCAGGGATGATTGCCTTTACTCTTTGCTATCTGTGGCTTTGGACTTTAAATCATTTTGTGATCCAGCCCAAATTCTATGTAGTGCTATGTGTGTATACTTGGGTATTGGGTGAAGAGAGGGTGGCTTGTAAGGGACAGATGCTCTAGTGACTATGTGCTGTGGGTATTGTGTATGTCCTTTTAATAATTCACTCTCATAGGAGTTATGTCTGAACAAATTAAGGAGCTGTCAATTCTACCTGTCTTGGACAATCCTGTAAGCCCCACACTTAGCTGCTTAGGGTATAGTATTTCAGAGATTCACAAGGACCTCAGGGACATTTTGCTGTTATTTTCATAGGAAAATTAAAGTCAGATGGAATGATTATATTTTAATTAATTCTCAGTTCTTAAGATAAAGTAGGCTCTATTAGCATCATCTAATTTTGAATAGTAAGATCTCTCTTTTTTTCTTTTTTTGACCACAACTAATTGAAGTCAGGCTAATGTTTCCTTTGTTGACCACATTGGTCATCCATTATGATGAGAAGTTAGTTTCCATTCTGTATTAAATACTAAAAAAGTATACCTTTAAAAAGTATAACTTTTGGGTCTACTGAGTGAAATCCTGCTTACCATCTACACCCTTGAAAGTCACAGAGTAGGCTTAACTTTGTATCTAAGATGAAAGGGTCTTTCAAAAGTTCATTAATAATTTCTTTGAATTTTTAGAAGAAGAAATCTGAAGAAAATGAGAAATTATACTGGTGCAAGGAGAGAATGTTATACAAGAAAGTTTAAAGACATGCAAAGCTGCATATGGTTATTGTTCTAAACCTGGCAGAATAGTTTATGGGTGTTAAGGAGAGCACCAGAACCCATTATCTCTGACATAGACAGGAGTGATTCAGTTTTTCTTTGGAATTGTGTGTTTGTGTATATGTGTATGTAATTTTGTGGACATAAAAAGTTCAGTTTTCATAATAGAAAAAGGTGACACATTTCAATTTGTTGAGATCATCAGCTAGTCAAGAAAATTATTTTGTGTTATCAACCTCAAGTCCTCGATGTCTACATGATGCTTCACAAATAGTGGTAACTTATTAAATGTTTATCGAACATTTAAACACAAAGAGCTACAAATGCCCATTAAAAAAAACTTAAAAAGTTAAATCAATTTAAAAAACTATTATTTGATATTTATGTATTCTTGAATTTATAGTGGCATTTTAGACACATTTTTTCTTGCTTTCAAGTTCCAAATTCAATCTCCTATGAACTAGAGTGAATATACTTTCTGTAGATTTTCCTCGTTGATATATAAATATTTAACTATGTATTTTCTTATCCCAATGCTCTCAGCCATGGCAGAGAGTGAATCTGCTGACTTTCAAAGTATGGTGCTAGAGACTTTTTATGCTGGAAGCTAGAAGGCGAGCTCAGAAATATAACAGCATACAGGCATTTCCTGTATGTGGTATGCAAACATTTGGAGATTTCACAAACTTCACTGCTCTTATCTTTTGCACATATCCAAGCAGATTTCAGCTTGACTACATTGCATTTGAATATGTTTAGAATACCTAAGAAAAATATTATCAAACCCTGGGGTTTGAATTTCTGAATCACTGATACTGTCTGTAGTTTGGCTCTCGAAATCTTTTCTAGCTTCCAGGTACATTGGTTGTTGGTTCAGAGCCTTGCTTCTCTATCAGGGAGTTTGAATATAAGCCAAAAAACTGTAAGTCTTATCTTTGCAAGTTTTCTTCTTTTAGAAAAAAAAAAATTTTAACTGCTATTTGCTGAACTAAGAGATGTTGCATACCAACAGACATAGAAGCAAAGAGTGAAGACTAACAACTTGCTATAAATTAAGATATACTCACTAAAATAAAAATGGAATTGAGTAGAGTTTGGAAATTGTATGTTAGAACAGATAGTTACTCCAAAAATGTTGGTTTAATCTCTGGCCTCTCCCCAAGTGTTTGACTAGGGGAGAGGATTTCAATTCTACTCTTCAAGTTCATTTGGCTCTCCCAAACAACCTTCAAAATCAGCATGGCTCATACTGAACATAGCACTTTTCCCCTAATTTTTTTTCTTTTTCTGTGCTTCACATTTCTGTCAGTGCTGATCTATTAACTATCTATTGTTACATAATAAATTATCCTCATAATCAGTAGCAGATAGCAACAAAAAAACATGTATTTATATCACAGTTTCTTCGAGTCTGGAATCTGAAAGCAGTTGGCGAACGGATTCTGGTTCAGGATCTCTCATCAGGTTGTAGTCAAGATGTTGTCCAGGGCTACAGTCAATTACAGGCTTCAGTAGTGTTGTTGAATCCAGTTCCAAGGTAGCACCACTCACATTTCTTGCAAATTGGTTTGGGAGAGATGTCAGTTTCTCTTCCCGTAAAACTGTCCTAAGACAGCTTAAGTTTCCTAACGGCATGGTGGCTGGCTTTCTCTAAGAGCAAAGAGAATCATATGGAAGTTATATTCTTTATAACCTTGCCTGGGCAGCTACATGCCATCACTTCTGTCACATTCTATTGGTTAGAAAGGAGCCCTTAGGTCTGGCCTACATTCAAGAGAAGGGTAATTAGGTTCTACTTTTTGAAGGAGGAGTGTCAAAAATTTGCAGGCATATTTTAAAAATGAGGACAGATGAGTTTAGCAAATCTTACTAATTTTCTTTCGAAAGAGCCTCTGTAGATTCTTTCCAATTCATCACTTTTTATTTTTTTTTTTAATTTTTGGGACTATTTTAGAATCTCAAGACATCTCATTTATTAACTGGCCCTTTGTTTGCTATCTTGAATTTCTTAAGTACCTCCACAATGTAACCAGAGCAATCTTTTCAAAAATCTGGCCAATACCTCTGCTTCTTAAAACTCATAATTTTTTCTTCATGACACAAAGAATAAAACACAAGCATCTTAACCTAACATAGACAGTTCTTCATGTCTCCTACTTATAATTCCAAACTCAAAACCCTTTCCTCTGCTTTAATTTTTATACTTTGTTATATTAAACTTTTGTAATTTCTTGAATACATTGTGCTGCTTCAGGTACTATTCTCCACTCTATACAGAAGTCAAGAAACCTTTAATGAAGGCCCAGATAGTAAATTTCTTTGGCTTTAATAGCCTGTAATTATTAAACTCTACTGTAACAATGTGGCATGATTATGTTTAAATAAACTATAGTCACAAAAATAAGTAGTAGGGTAGATATGGCCCTCGACCCTATGCTATACTCTCTCCCTCTTAAATAAAAACTCCAACTTTGTCTAGATAACATTTATGATTGATTTTTTAAGAGTCACTTCAGGTATTGTCTCCTGTATGAATTTCTCTGAGTGATTCTATGTTGGAATAAGGACCTTTGTTCTGTGATCCTGTGGCAGCCTGCATATACTATTAGAGCTATATCGCAACCTGACATGGCCAAATTTCTGAAAACGCTTTTTCATTAAACTGACAAGTCTTTTTCATTTTTGAAATTCCATTGCCAAACATAGTTCCTGGCCAGTTAAGGACAAAGTCATACAAGAATCTTAGGAAAATATAATATAGAAAGTGATTATGTGATAGAACAATTCTCTCTTTTTTAAAATCTAATATAAACTGCTGTTTTTATTTTTTTGTTTTATATAAATAAAAGCAATGCAATCTGAGGACTTATCCAGAGTTGAATGTATATGATATTTTTTTACCTGTAATTTTTTGTTATAAAGAAGCATTCCTCCAGCGAACATGATCCATATCAATAAGTCTCAACAGTGTCTGTTAATTAGAACTACATACTGAATTGGTATATAGGTACATCCACATAAGCAAGCATGCACCCAGATTTTTATTCAATAGGTCTGTAGTGATACAAAAGAATTTTATGATTCCAAAAGGACCACAGTTGATTGTATCATACAGTCAGTGTTGATAATTACTGAGCTATGGTTTGTATCTAGCAGTAAAAACCTGATATAGCAAAATTTAAAATTATATTTGAGATATATAAAGATAAAAAATTATACATAGGAAGAGTTAGAATATCTGGAAATGACTTTTGGGTACACTGTGCTAAATGATTATTTAGACTTAAGAAAGTTGTTCTAGATAATTTACCCTGAACTTTGAAACATAATATAACTGAAGTAAATCACAAAGAAACATCTTATGTTTAATATAATAGGTAAAAATTTTACCCTTCGACTATATAAAGAAACATGGCCAGAGCAACAAAAGTTGTGCTCCAAGAGCAATTGATGTCAGTGATATGTTGCAGGAAAAAGTAAAAGAGTTCTTGACAGAGACTCCTAGCTCCCTTCTCCAATATCCATTTTCCTCTTCTTCTGTTAGAAAATCCCAGATTTTCAGTGGCACACATGACTGAATGAAATAAAGACAATTTACAAGACTCTCTTGTAGCTAGGTGTGGCAATATGATAATGTGCCAGCTAAAAGTGCTCTGTGTAACATTTGGGAAATATTTTTAAAGAGAGAGAAACACACCTCTCAAGCTCTCTACGTGATGACCGAAATGTTACATCTGCTTCTTGAATAGTCCTGTTGGAACATAAAGCAAAATATTATGGGTGGATCTCTGATGATTGTAAAGTCATTGTTCCAACAATGTATCGCGCCCTTTCCCCCAGACTTTGTTTATGGGAGAAAAATATAAGACCGTGTCTTAGTAAATCACTATTATTTCATATTCGATTACATTCAAATGTACCTAATCTTATATGTAATGATAGCTGCATCATAATTATCACTGAATTTTTTGGTCTCGTCGTACATGCCATCAACATTGAATCTCTCAGAGTCCTAAAATCTATGCTATACTATTACCATGTCTCCTACTATTATATTTAAGATCTTTGATTGAGCTACACAGATTCTAAAATTGAATACACTTTATATTTTTTGGTTAGCTTGTTTGAGATGCTTACATACAATTTCAGTTTTCTCATATGTAAAACAGAAGTAGTCTGTTTCATAATATTTTGGGGAGAATCCTGTGAGGTAATGTGAAAAATGCCTTGCACAATTGCCCTAAAATAAGAATTAAATGTTATTTTGTGTATGTGTGATGGTGGTGGTTGTGGTGATTCATAGTTATTATTCAATAAGAATTTGTTTCTGAATTAATCATACAGATGTAATAACCATTGGAAAACCATATCATTTTATAAAAAGAAATTATAACTTTGGTCATGAATGTGTGTCTGTCCTGTATCACCTTTGCTTCTCACCTTATTGCAGGTAAGATCATGCTCTGACTACAAGAACAGGGACCTATCTCAGGGTGGCTCATGATGTGGCTCATAGCACCTCAAGCTCATGGCCACAGAGATTGGTCTAGAAATAGACACATGCACATGAACCAGGTGGCCAATCAAATGACTAATCAGGGATTTGAGGGAAGTGGGGTTGGCATAGAGAAAATCTCTGTAATGATGTGCAAATAATCAGCCTCTAGAAGCCACTATCTACTTCATTAAAAAAAAAAAAAAATCCCATCAGCACCAAGAGAGAATTCAGCTATGTGTTGAGAAAATCAAAGATGTGAGAACGTGAGAGAGAAAGACATTCCTGGTATTTATCAAGTCAATGATTCCAGATATTTTTTTTTTATACTAGCTTCCTCTTGACTTCTCCAATTACATGACCCACAAACATTTTCCTATTTTGCTCAAACTGCTTGCATTCAGTTTCTGACTGTTGAAATTAAATAAGTCCTGGCTATATCAGTGAGGAATTAGGTAAGATGAATAGACCTATTGGGAAATGTTAAGTGAATCTCATATTCAAAGAGGAAAATGATTCATAAATATTATGATTATATTGTGTGTATGTATGTGTGTGTGTGTGTGTGTATATAAATATACACACACACACATATGTATATGTGAGCATGTAAGGGTAGATAATACAAAAAGTATAAACACAGCTAATAAAACCTGTGTCCTATCTTCCAATTTTAATCTTTAGATTTTATAAATTTTGTCACATCAATTTATTCACCTAGCTGAAACCTTACTAATAAGTTATGTATTTTAATTTCAATCAATCAATTTATCCAAAAGCCTCATTTGTGATACAAACAGCAGTCTGCAAGGCTATTAAGAGCTATTTAGGTACCATGTGGATATAAGGTATGTATATTTTCCTGGAAGCTTCATGCAACAAGCATGTATCTTGGCTTTGAAGATCAAAGTCAGTCTTATCTTTTGATTTTAATTTTTTATTTTCTCCATGAAGCATAATTTAAAAATTAAGAAAATATTTTAATTTTGAAACTTTAAAATACTTTCAAAATTGTCTTATATAAATCAAGGTCAGCTCTTTTCTTACTGAATTGGATATTAATGGAGGGAGGCAGACAAAGCTTTTGTAAAAACAGTCTGTTTTAGATAAAAAGAGAGCAAATTTAACTTCAAAGAATTTGTATAAGAATTGCATGAATAAAAATCCAAGTGTCAGAATACTTGTCAATATTGTTTTAATGTAGTTAACTGTTTATTGAAGGGGAAAGAATATTATACGCATATGGTACTGCTATTACAGAGACCCTTGTGTGTGTGTATGTGAGTCTATATGCATGTGTGTGTGTGTGTGTGTGTGTGTGTATACACACATATATATATACATATATGTGTGTATATATATATATATATATATATGCAATTGTAAAACATATCCTTATTTTTCTTAATACACTTATAGTTCTGTAAAACAAGTGAACATATTTTCTATTATTCCTAAAGTAAGTAAATCATCACCTTAACATAATCTTAGATGGATCAATAATATATGATACTCCTAAAATGACTCAGTCTAGTCCAGAGAGTTAACCCATCTGGCTATAGTGCAGTTAGATCAGCCATGAAAAATCCATCAAGACTGTGATCAGGTATTTTTCCTAGTTGTCCTATGTTGAGACTTAGCTATAAAATCTCTTGATTCTTTCTCATTCATTTTTTTTCTGCTTCTTTTTCTCCTCTTTTCTTACTCTCTTTCCCCCTCTCTTCTCCCCTTCCCTTCCTACCTCGCTCTTTATTCTCTTAAATTCTTTGTATTTCCTTTGCCTTGCTCCTCACTTTTCCCCTTTTCTGTGGAGACTGAATGTACTAACTTCTAATCAATTGACTGGTTCTTGAAGCCTTTCATGATAGCTAGGGTTGATTAGGGTGCAGGACTTTTTGCATGAAAGCTTTTCTGCTGCTCCAAGAGTGGATTTCCCATTTTCCTTCTCTCCACGTTCCCACTCCCCCGAACTTCACTTTCTACTCTGTTCCTCAATAGATGCTCATTTCCACTCCCTGGGGAGATCAAGAGCTTGGAACAGAAATAATAGTTCCTTCTCACAAAAACACAAAACAAACTGTAATGAAGTTTAGGAGCCTATTTAGCAAGATCTTGAATTGTTTCTGTGCTTTTATTGCTATGTGAAAAGCAAATGGTTTCTATCCTGATTAAGGCTATAAATGCATGGAAGTATATATAAGTCAGGTTTTATGGTTTGAAATGCAAAACATGTGTCATTGCAACACGTGTTTAATATAAATATAAGTACTGAAAAGTACATTTTAGGAAGTTCTTAATTGTTTTTTTCTCTCACCGTAAGCATTAAGAGTTTAATTTTTAGTAAGAGGTGTGGATAAGCAGGTGGAATTTCAATGTAGTGGATTTCAAAGAGAATTCAATTGCTATGCTAAATTCAAACATCATTAAAATAGAAATGTAACTAGCAGTACAAAGCTAAACACCATCTCACGGTTAACTGCAATCTGTGTTTTTGTGTGTACTATATTTATGAGCATTCCAAGCTTCTGAAGGTATGAAAATAGAGGATTTTGAACTTCCATAACAAGGAATGCGCAGTCTCTCTTTCAAGATAATTGAAAATGGTAGTATTGATTTGGAAGGTTAATATAGTTTAATTAACTTTCTGTTATTATCTTTTTTGAATTAAAGAAAATATAAATATTATAATTACTTAACTTCAAAAATTGGTATAAGTATTTTGAGGAGATACTTCCCAGAACATAAATGAGAGGACTTGTGGGAAACAATAAAATTCTCATCTCAAATAACAAATCTCAATGATTTTGGAGTTTCCTAAAATTTTAGAGAAGTCAGGAGTAAAATTAATGTGGAGAATATAGGATTGGTATATGGAATTTGAGTGAAATAAATAGAAGGTAAAAAGATAAGTGCCAAAGTAAGAACAGAATGAAGTAAACCCAGAAGCAAAATATGAAGATGATTATCCAGGTAATTTGAGATGAAAGCAAGAACCAGGTGATATTGAAAGAGTTTGTTTGTTTGTTTATTTGTTTGTTTGTTTTTATTATCACTAGTCCCCTGAAATATTCTTAAGAAATAATTTCATGGTTAAAATATTGGGAAACACTATAGTTTTGTCTGTTCATTGAAGATTCACAATGTAAAAAAGCATATTACAGACTAGGAGTCTTTCAGGAAAGTTTAACGTTAACTTAGTGTTCTTTCCTGGTGATCTTTGAATGTTATAGAGAAGTTCACTCAAATTTATTTAAACAAAAAAGAGACATTTGGAACAAGACTGCCATCACTCTAACACTCATGTCTCACAGAGATTCATGTATGGGTATTTTAGTTTCCTACTTCCAGCTTTTATGAGTGACACTGACAGGCTCAGGTTGGAAGAAGTATCCATTTCTTTTTCTGTTAGCTACAGTTGAGCTCACACTATCTGATGCTATATTTTACTTCATAAAATAACTGAAAGATATTGGGGTTTCCCTCATATTTTCATTACATGCCTATTAAATATATATTTTTTTCTTTTATTGCCCCACTATATAACCAATAATTTATTTTCACATTCTTCAAATCTGACTCCACTCCCTAAAACTCCACTGAACTTTCTAGGTCAGCAGTGATTTTCATGTGTTGTCTTCATTATTATTAATCTCTCAGCAATGTTTGATACAATTGATCATCCTCTCCTGGGAGAGAAAGAAACAAAAACAAAAACAAACTTTGTTATTTTCTTTATGTCATCATGGTCTCCTCTTTCTGCCTAGTTTATTTCATGCCTACCTTCATTCCAATGGCTCTTTATTTCATATTCTGTCTTTACATGTTGAATGGTTAGTGCCACTTTTCTTTAAACTCTCAGCCCTCTTTATCACTCTTACTTCTCCTTAGAGCTACAGATGTCATGTTACTTGACATCTTCAATAAATATGTTTAATATTTTGAATTTAGAATGTTCACAATGGAGCTGTTGATTTTACTACCTTATCCATCTATCAGCAGATGATAGCAGTATCCACACAGTAGCTCAAGCCAAATACCTAGGAGTCTTTTGGATTACTTACCTTCCATACAAAGAGTTCATTAACATCTATTTCCAAAGAGGTATTGTATTTTCCACTTCCCTCTATTCTCACTCAGGAGAGTGCATCATTAATTTATTAATCTTACTCTCGTTAGTCAGAGAGTAATCATCCTGCTTTTTCCTTTGGTTTTAGTTGAATAGTGCTAAAGAAGAGTTGGTCTCTTTGCTGCTCTGACTTATTCATGTCTACAAATAATAGCCAACATGTTTAGACACTATTATATTTAGCTACCAAATCCTACAGCAGATAGTCTGTTGGTGTATTAGACTATCAATGATAAGTTAACTACTCTTTTGCCATTTTGTTACTTTAAATAAACTTCCAGTGTTCACTTCTGGGGAAAGTGCAAATTTCCAAAATTCTGACAAATAACTTAGATTTAAATATATCCAAAATGCAACAACACTCCCTCAATTATCTCTAAAGTGAGTCTGTCCTTTCCATTTCCCACACATACTCAACCTACTCTTGACTTTATGCTCCTTTTCTAATCTGTTTGTGTCATATTCTTCTTACTCTTCTTCCTTTTACTTTTAAGGAAACTTGTGATCTTTAACTTTGCTCCCTTTTGCTTATATAAAATTATTTTTCTTGTGTAAAGTTTAAGGTCCAGGGCCAATACATTTTTACTCAGGGGTCTTGAATATAGTCAGATTCTCTACAATTAGTATTTGCAGCTCTGTGAATAAGACAACTTATAACAATCTACTAAGGACTTTATCTCAGTTTAAAGCTGTTAGTGCTCAAGTAAGAACTATTTCCATTCGTTCATAAACTTGAGAACATGCACATTGTTCCACTCTGAAGTAGAGCAGATAAGAGTCAGGGAGAAGAAAAAGGGAAAGGAAAGTTGACTAGCCAGTAGACCTATGTGATTTGGTGAGAGTCTTTTAAATAGAGACGGTATATGAGTCTTAACCTTAGAAGAATTATAATCACTTGAATACTCTCTGGCCTTTTACAAGAATGTTTTTGTAAGTAGAGTAGAATTAAATGAGCTCATATTTTTTTCAGAGAAACAAAGGATTTTTAAAAATTGTCCAAACACAACAAATAAAAATTGTGGCTCAGAAATTACATATTTACTTTCGAGAATAATTATTAAAAAGACTAGTCAAGCAAGACAGACAAAAGGTTTTCTATCCCCTAAAAACCATAGGTCATGTGGCTGAACTCTATGGAGCTGAAAGGGATCATGTGCTCAGTAGAAATATATAGCTTACACATCATTGCTTCAAAAAAACCCTATAAACCACAAGAGAAGATATTTGGGTCCAAAACAGGTATTGATAACTTTTCAGCCAAAAGCTTGAGATGTCCTTAGATTTATGTGAATTTGTAAGAACTTTCAGAAAAAGAATAATTATTGATTGAAATGCTGAAAATATTTAGTGGATTTATAGGATATCTCAGTGTGTTTTGAAGGAATTTCCACTAAATCTTTCAAATGATCTTAATAGTATTTATCACTAATCTTGGAATCAATGTCTGTTTCATAAATATGATTGACTAATGAAGTACCAACCTGATTTTACATCAGTTATTTTATATAGTTTTTCACTCATCTATCAAATTAGTCTGGAGACTGTTTCTAAAAAATATTATAGTTAACCCCCCCCCAAAAAAAATCACATTTTTTTCCTGGCCTGAAAGTCAAGAAAGTCTTCACAACTATTATAGATGCATATTGACTTTATTTTTAGGTGGCCTCTTAGAATATCTGTTAAATTCTCAATGAAATAAAAATCGCATTTATTTCCCAAAGAAGGAAGAAGGGGGAAACAATAAAAACTTAGATTTTAGATATGCATCTTTACTTAAGAAATTTTTTTTGTCATAAATCTCCAGCTTTATGTAATTAAAGCCAATATAAAAAAAAATTCATGAATAATAGAGTTGAGGTTTTTCTCGTGGTTGCAAAAGTTTATTTTTTTAAATTAAAGTATAGTTGACGTACACTATCAGATTAGTTTCAAGTGCACGACATAGTGATTCAACATATTTTTGTGTGTGATTCAATATTTATATAGCTTACAAATTGATCACAATAAGTCTAGTAACCACATGTCCCCATACAAAGTTATTCTTAATATTATTGACTATATTCCCTATGTTGTATGTTAGATCCCATGGTTTATTTTTTTACAACTGGAAGTTTGTTCCTCTTAATCTCCTTTATTATTTTTTCCCTGTTCCAACTCCTCTGCCCCTCTGGAAACCATTATTTTGTTCTCTGTGTCTAAGAGTCTGTTTCTGTTTTGTTTTGTTTAGATTACACATAAAAGTGAGACTGTATGGTGTTTGTCTTCCTCCATCTGATTTATTTCACTCAGCATAATGCCCTCAAGATTCATTCATGTTGTGGCAAATGGCAGTATATCCCCTTTTTTTTTGGCTGAATAATATTCCACTATATATAATATGATATATAATATATCATATTTTCTTTATCTCTTCATTCATTTTTGGAGACTTAGATTGTTTCCATGTCTTGGCTACTGCAAACAATGATGCAGTGAATATGAGGGTGCATATATATTTCTGAGTTAGTGTTAGCTAACTATTTAGCTAGTTGAGTTAGCTAAATAGCCAGAAGTGAAATTGCTGGCTCATGTGCTAGTTTCATTTTTAATTTATGAAGAATTTTCATACTGTTTTACATAGTGGTTGCATCAATTTACATTTCCACCAACAGTGCGCAGGGTTTTTTTTCTTCATTTTCTCATCAACACTTGTTATTTCTTGTCTTTTTGATGATAGCCATATGCATGAGGTGATACCTCGCTGTTCTTCTGATTTGAATTTCCCTGATGATTAGTGATGTTGTACCTTTTGATCCTCTATATGTCTTCTTTGGAAAAATGCCTATTCAGATCCTCTGCCCATTTTAAAACGAGATTGTGTTTTTGTTTTGTTTTGCTTTGCTTTTTTTTTTGTTTTGATTTTGCTTTTGCTATTTAGTTGTATGAGCTTTTTTTATATATTTTGGATATTAACCCCTTATCAGATATACAATTTGCAATATTTTCTCCCATTTATTAGGTTGTCTTTCCATTTTGTTGATGGTTTCTTTTACTGTGCAGGTTTTTAGTTTGATATGGTTTCACTAGATTTTTAGTCAGGGAGAATAACCTCATGGGCATATAGTTTGTAAGAGAAATGACAAGATGAGTTAATTTATAAAACCACATATTATAAAAAAATTACATTTTGTTTTAAATCAATATTTTATACCTCATTTGATATTACCAGAAAGGATTTTGGTATAATTATAGTGCAACTGCTATTAAAAAAATACAGTAAAAAAAAAACAAATTAAGAAAGTTATAGGAGGTTGCATTAACCATGGTGGTGTGAGAGACATTCCCAGATCTCTCTCCTTGAAACAACAATAAGCTGAACACCTAAAACTCGACAAAAAACACCCAAACTACACAATATCATGTCTGAGCATTGGATCTGCACATAAGAGGTACCACAGATCAGAACCCTGGTTGTCAGGTGGTGGACTGACAAAGAAACAAAGAAGCTGCTTCTCACAGCCAGAGCTCCCTGTAGGAAGAGAGGGAGAGGAGAAGGTGAGGAGAGTTCCCTGAACAGCCGTGTCTCAGAGTGCTGTGAGCTCCACTTGGCCAGCGGCCGTGCCCAATCATCAGGGCAGAAGGCAGAGAAACAGGGATGGCAGAAAAGCGGAAATGGCAGAGAAACAACTGTTGATTTTTACCAACCGCAGTTGCAAAATGAAGGCTGAGCCACAGCCTCCAACTCCTAACCCAGAGGGCCACTCCCCCCATACCCTCCAAGATGGAACGTGGCGGAGCCCTAGGGGAATCTGAGGAAACACTAGTGAAACTGTCACTAACACTGACAGAAACTGATATTGAGAGTAATGAGCATGATTAAACATCTATAAGGGAAAAAAAATATTATTAACACTTTATATGAAACATAGATCCAAGAGGCTTTGATGTCACCTAGTAGAAAACAAAAGAAAAATACCTTATTTGCAAAAGGCTAGAGACCATTATATAATAAATCTTTTTTGTGGGAAGAAAAAAAAAAAGCAAAACACACTTCCATTAATGCCCGCGTGGAGAAATAGTCCATTACACATGATGAACAAACAAGGTGACAAGGCAGCTCAGAAAGAAAGAGAAAAATCTCCAGAAAATAAGCTTGTAGACATAGAAATACGCAACTTTAATGACAGAGAATTCAGGATGGTACTTCTGAAAAACTCAGTGAGAACCAAAATGAATCATATGAACAATTTACGGAATTGAAAAAAACAACTAGATGAACAGAATGAGTTCTTTAGGAAGAAGATGGAAACCCTGGAAAGGAACTGAATAAAACTTCTGGAGATAAAGAGCATGATGCAAGAGCTAAAAAATGAAATAAGCTTGAGAAACAAAGTCAACCAAATGGAGGAAAGGCTCAGTGATATCGAAGACAGAAATCTAGAAATAAATCAGAAAGAAGAAGAGAGAAACTGAAGAATAAAAAATAATTAAACAGAAATACAAGAACTAGCTGATACCATCAGGAGAAGAAACATAAGAATAATGGGAATTCTCAAAGGGGAGAAAAAAGAGCAGGGATTAGAAAGCATTTTCAGACAAATAGTTAATGAGAATTTTCCAAATCTAAGGAATAAGCTGGAGCTTGGAATTCAAGAAGTCATTAGAACACCCAATTATCTCAACCAAAAAGGCCTTCATCAAGACACATCGTATTAAAATTATCAAAAATCATTGACAGAGATAGAATTCTCCAGGTAGCCAGGGAAAAGAAGACAATAACTTATTAAGGAAAACCTATTAGATTATTGTCAGACTTCTCAGCACAAACCTTACAAGCCAGAAAGGAGTGGAATCAAATATTCGAACTATTAAATTGAAAGAACTACCAGCCAAGAATAATGTATCCAGCTAAGCTCTCCTTTAGAAATGAAGGAGAAATCAAGATCTTTCCAGGCATATAAAAATTGAGGTAATTCTCCACTATGAGGCCTGCACTACAGGAAATTCTGAAAAAGGTCAACTCACCTAATACAAAATGACAAAAAAGAAAAAAAAAAGCATAATTAGGAATAAGGTGACTAGCAGGCTGATAAAAGCTGAGGAGTGCAACCCTTACTACAAACAGAGCATTATAAGCTTAAAATAAGAAGAGATTTGCTATAGCAAGATAGTAATGAATGTTCAGGATACATAGGGACAAATTGAGACAATAATGACTGAAAAGGGGAGGATTCAAAGATCCAAATTCACAAAGGAAAATGGAGATAAGGCACGCACATAAGAAAATGGACGACTGTATATATACAACCATACTTTTCATGTTTGTAATGGTAACCACAGACCAAAGCTTTAGAACTGAAGTTCATAACATAAAACAAGAAGGAACAGGAGAAAACCCACAAAAATCAACCAAAATAAAGGAAACAAAAACACAAGCACAAGGAAGCAATGGAAACACCTACCAGAAAGTAAAAAATAAAATGGCTATAAAAAACCTCATATTTCAATAATCACCCTAAATGTAAATGGACTGAACTCACCAGTAAAAAGGCACAGAGTTGTAAATTGGATCAAAAAATAAAACCCAACTATATGCTGCCTCCAGGAGACACATCTAACTCCCAAGACAAATATAGACTCAAAGCGAAAGGTGGAAAATAATATTTTAAGAAAATGGCATTCAGAGAAAAGCGGGAGTAGCAGTACTAATATCAGACAAAACAGACTTCGAAATCAAAAAGGTAAAGAAAGATACTAAGGGACACTTTATAATAATAATGGGAAATTATGCACCAAGAAGACATAACACTTATTAATATCTATGTTTCTAATCAGGGAGCCCCAAAATATGTAAAGCAATTACTAACAGAACTAAAGGAAGAAACAGACCAAAACACTATCGGAGTAGGGAACCTAAATACTCCACTGTTGTATATGGCTAGATCATACAAAAAGAAAATCAATAGGGAAATTATGTCCTTAAATGACACATTAGACCAACTGGTCATAATTGACATTTACAGAGCCTTCTATCTCAAAACAGCTGCTTATACCTTCTTTTCTAGTGCACATGAATTACTCTCAAAGATTGACCCCATACTGGTATACAGAGATAACCTCAACAAATATGAGAGGGTTGAAATCATATTAACTATATTCTCTGATCATAATGCTTTGAAACTAGAGATCAGCTGTAAAAAGAAAGCAGAAAGAACCACAAATACATGGAGATTAAACAACATACTACTGAAGAAAAACTGGGTCAGAGAAGAAATAAAAAGAGAGATGAAGAGATACATAGGAATGAATAATAATGATAGTACAACATATCAAAACTTTTGGGACACGGCAAAAGTGGTCATAAGAGGAAAGTTCACATCATTAGAGACCTACCTCCAAAAACAAGAACAAGCCCAAATAAACAACCTAACCCTTTGTCTTAAAAAAAAAAAAAAAAAAAAAAAAAAAACTAGAAAAAGAAGAACAAATGAAGCTTAAAGTCAGCAGAAGAAAATAAATAATCAAAATTGAGCAGAATTAAATAAAATTGAAAAAAAATGGAAAAAATAAATGCAACGAAGAGTAGGTCTCTGAGAAGGTTAATAAAATTGACAAACCCCTGGCTAGACTCACTAAAGAAAAAAAGATAGTACAGAAATAAATAAAATCAGGAATGAAAGAGGGGAAATTACGATAGACACTGTAGAAATACAAAGGATCATAAAAGAATATTATGAATAAATATATGACACCAAATTCAATAACCTAGAAGAAATGGACCAGTACTTAGAAAAATACAACCATCCTAGAATAGATCAAGAAGAATTGGGGTTTACAGCCGTGCTACCCTGAACAAGCCTGACCCTGTCTGATCTCATAAGCTAAGCAGTGTCAGGCCTGGTTAGTACTTGGATGGGAGACCACCAAGAAAGACTAGGTGCTGTAGGCATAAAAAATAAAAATAAATAAAAAACAAGGGATTGTAAACCGACAAGATCCTGCAATCTGTGAGGTCAACCAAGGGTTGCCTCACTTAAAAAAAAAAAAAAGAACTGGAAAATCTAAATAGACAAATTAACAGTATGAAAATTGAAACAATTATAAAAAACCTACCAAAAAGTTAAAATCCTGGACCAGATGGCTTCACCAGTGAATTCTACCAAATACAAAGAAGACTTAATACTTATTCTCCTCAAACACTTCCAAATAATCAAAGAGGAAACTATACTTCCCAACTCATTTTATGAGGCCACTATACCAAAACCTGGTAAAGACAACACAAAAAAAGAAAACTACAGACCAATATATCTCATGAACACAAGATGCAAAAATCCTAAATAAGATACTAGCAAACCTAATACAGCAACATATTAAAAAGACTATATACCTTGGTCAAGTGGGCTTCATCCCAGGGGCACGGGGATGGTTCAACATATGCAAATCAATTAATGTGATACATCACATAAACAAATTAAAAAATAAGTATCATATGATCATATCAATAGATGCAGAAAAAGCCTTTGACAAGATACAGCATCCATTTATGATCAAAACACTCAACAAAATCAGTATAGAAGGAAAGTACCTTAAAATAATAAAGGCAATCTATGACAAACCCCCAGCCAACATTATCCTTAATGGTGGAGAACTAAAAACCTTCCTTCTAATCAGGAACGAGGCAAGGCTGTCCACTATCACCACTGCTATTCAATATAACATTGGAGGTCCTAGCAAGTGCAATTAGATGAGAGAAAGATACGAAAGGCATTCACATAGCAAACGAAGAAGTCAAACTGTGATGTGGAAGACATGATTCTCTATAGAGAAAACCCTAAAGACTCCACAAGAACACTGCTAGAAACAATAAGCAAATACAGTAAAGTCTCTGGATACAAAATCAACATTCAAAAATCCATAGTGTTCCTATACTCTCATAATGAATGTCAGAAAAAGAAGTGGAAAAAATAATTCCTTTTGCAATTGCAACAAAAAAAATTGAAATATCTAGGAATAAATCTAATGAAACATGTGAAAGACCTATGTAATGAAAATTATAAGACCCTATTAAAAGAAATTGAAGAAGATACAAAGAAATGGAAAGATATTCTGTGTTCTTGGATTGGAAGAATCAACATAGTTAAAATGACCTTATTATCTAAAGCATTATACAGATTTAATGCAATATCCATCAAAATCCCATCGGCATTTGTTAAAGAAATAGAACAAAAAATTATTAGATTTGTATGGAAGCACAAAAGACCCTGAATTGCCAAAGCCATCCTGAGAAAAAAAAAAAAAATATTGTTGGAGGCATCACTCTACTTGACTTCAAATTATACTATAAAGTGACAGTAATCAGATGGCATGGTATTGGCAGAAAAATAGACAGACGAACCAGTGGAATAGAATCGAGAGTCCAGAAGTAAACTCATATTTATATGGGCAAATAATTTTTGACAAAAATGCCAAAAATATACAGTGGAGAAAGGAAATCCTCTTAAATAAGTGGTGCTGAGAAAACTGGAAAGCCATCTACAAAAGAATGAAACTAGACTGTTGTCTATCACCACACACCTAAATTAAGTCAAAATGGATTAAGGACCTGAATATAAGACCTGAAATAATAAAATGCATAGAAGAAAACATAGGAACTAAACTCAAAGAACTTGGGCTTAAAGAAGATTTTATGAATTTGACCTCAAAGGCAAGGGAAGTAAGAGCGAAAATAAATGAATAGGACTACATCAAACTAAAAAGCTTCTGTTCAGCAAAAGAAATCGTCAACAAGGTAAAGAGACAACCATCAGAATTGGAAAATATATTTGCAAGAAATACCTCCAATAAGGGCTTAATATTCAAAAGATACAAAGAACTCATACGACTCAATAACAACAAAAAAAAACAAACAATTCAATCAAAAGATGGGCAGAGGACCTAAACAGACACTTCTCCCTAGAAGACATACAAATGGCCAACAAATATATTAAAAGATGCTCAATATCAATAAGGGAAATGCAAATCAAAATCACAATAAGATATCTCTCACACCTGTTAGGTGGCTATAATCAATGAGACAAGTAATAAGAAACATTGCAGAGGATGTGGAGAAATAGGAACCCTCATACACTGCTGGTGGGACTGCAAATTGGTACAGCCACTATGGAAAGCGGTATGGAGGTTTCTCAAAAAACTAAGAATTGACCTGCTATATGATACAGCAATCCCTCTATTGGGTATTTACTGTAAAAACTTGAAAACTCATATTCAAAAACATATTTGCACACTGATGTTCATAGTAGCATTATTCACAATGGTCATGACATGCAAGCAACCTAAGTGTCCTATAATAGATGATTGGCTAACGAAGCTGTGGTACATATATACAATGGAATATTACTCAGCCATAAGAAGAGATGACATTCTGCCATTTGCGACAACATGGATGGACCTTGAAATAATCATACTAAGTGAAATAAGCCAAACAAAAAAGGATGAAAATCACATAATATTACATATGTGGGACATAAACCTAAAAACAACAAATGAACAGGACAAACAAAGAGAGACTTATGGACATGGACAATGGACTAGTGGTTACTAGAAGGGAGGAGGGAAGAGAAGGGGAAAAATAAAAAACTAAAATGTTAAAAAATATATGTATATCTATATATAGCATGAAAAAATAATAAATAAACTAGCATTAAAAAAACAAATTAAGAGGTTATTAAGTATTTTACATTGTAGAGTCATAGGAAATGTAATTTCTCTTTTGTACATTAAGTATTCAAATACAGAGAAGTTCTAAGATTCATTCCTGACTAAATTTTTACAAAAGTATGGTGTTGGGAGAGGGCCAAACATTTTTAGTGTGGCTAAATCTCCTCTATTGATGACATAGTCTTCTACCTCACAAGTCTATTAACTGATTTCATAAGCTATTGAGAATAACAACAGTGAGTAGAATCCCTGATCATAAGAAAAATGAATGTGTTGTTGACAAATCATGAGCGACTATTAATACTTGTTGAGCTCAGTTCTCTCAAGGCTTTCTGACTGCAAAAGGAACTTTGTGTCATATCTTTTCTTTTAACTAGGGAGGAAAATTTGCAATTTTATTTCCAAAATTAGTTCCACTCCATGAAACCTTATTTATGGTCCAAATCCTGTCAATATTTTTCTAGTCTCTTAATTTTACCAAAATCTATGTCAAGTGTTGTCAAGCTTTTGTGATGTTTATACCTTCAAATACTTATAGGCAATCATTATCCAATGCTTTGTTTAGTACTTAGCTCTACTTTGCATATTTATTATCTTTAACCGTCCCTTATAGATTAACTAGTCTTAATTTTATTTCAATAAAAAGGCGCTTGAATATGAACTACCAGTTTGAGAATTTAAGGCGCTTGAATATGAACTACCAGTTTGAGAATTTATGGAAACTGAATGTTATCCAAATGTGAGCCCAGTTAGACTTTGCTGAGAAAGGGGTCATTCAATTGACTTCAGGGATGGTTAAAAAATACGTAATAAATATACACCTTGCTTGTTTTCAGTTTCAACAACCGATATTGATAGGATTCAGGACTTGCTACCCTAAAATATAGAACCTTGGCGTATTGAATATTTTAAGCTGAAAGAGTTTGAGGAAACAGCCAAAGCACAAGGTCACTTTGATCTCCTCCCCTTTTTGCCTTTCTTCCTTGAAACAGGGCAAACAACATTTATGTAAGAGGTACCTTCCCTATGCCCAGAGAAAAGAAACAGTTTTATCTCTGAAGACAAAGGAACACCAAGAAAAACCCTTAACAAGTCTAGCTCAGTTTCTCCTAATAAATTGAAATTACCTCATACTCCTTATCCTGTCATATTCTTCCATAACTGTACACTCTTCATCAAACCTAGCATAAAATAGTCAGATCTAACTGCTCTTTTGGGTCTTCGGTTCCTTAAGAAGGCTCTTGTGTCACATAAAACTTATACTAAATAAATCTGCATGATTTTCTCCTCTTAATTTGTTTTGGTCAGTTTACTTTTATGACCCATCCAGGGTCCCTATGAGGGTCAAGGAAAACTTTTTCTCCCCTGGGAATGAATATATCTATTTCTCAGCCAGATTTATGGGTAGAGAATACCTGGTACCGAACAACTGAGTAAAGTGGCTTCTAGTCAATTCAATTCAGTCATTTTCACATATAGTAATTTTTTTTTTGGGGGGGGGGATGGAAAGAAAAATTCTTACCCAGAGATTGAATTCATGCAGGTAATAAATTTAGTCAACTTGAGAAGAGAGGATTTAAGCAAATAGCTTTTCATGGCAGCCCTTGAATTCCATAGCACAGGCCTCTTGTGCTTGAAATTATTACTGTTCCTTCAATGAATAGCTTAAAAGTGCCATTCCTGCTACATTTGCAAATTTGTTCTGGAGTTCCATGGTTTTCAGGTAGAAAAGGAAAAGAGAACACAGTAAAGAAAATAGATCCTTGGGATAGCGATATAAATCTATAAGCCCATATAGCTTTGGAAGCCTGGGAATTGAACACGACTGTTTACACTACTGGCCTAGCCTTGTCTCAATTATTTGGGGAAACTTTCAGAAAATTTTTTGCAGTTAGTTTTCCAGTGGGATAATTTTAGTCAATGTTTTCTATTTTTTTAAAGATTTAATCTAGCAATGGTTGACCTGAGTAACACATTCTAAATTCTTTGTTTTGTGTTGTAAGAAATCATAAAAGCTCTGTGCAACTCATTACCTTTCCCAGGCTGTAAAACTAAGCCTAATGTTAGAAAGATTCCTTATGGCTTTGAAGAAAATTCTTCAATTTCATCTCATTGTGCTCAGAATACAGTCAAAAATTATTTTCATCAACTACAAAACCTAATATGGCCTAACCTACTCTTCTCTATTGAATGAACAAAACAAACAAACACACTGTCTTTTTACTATGAATTCTATGTGCTTAAAGATTTTCTTTTACAATCCTGGTAATTGACTACATGGAGTCAAATAAGCCATAGCCATGATATATAGAATTTACCAAGGAATGAAAAAGGAAATTAGCTTTTATTAAAGACCTACCATTTTCAATAAATATTGGACAACTTTGTGTATACATCATCCCAGTAAGTAGGCATTATTATTCTTATTTTTTAGTTGGGCCAACTGGGAGTCAGAGTAATTGAGTAATTTTCTAAGTTACCGAAGCTGGTAAGTAGAGGAGTTTGATTTCAAACCTAGATAGGTCTGAAGAGCCAAAAGACCATGACATTAAAATGGATCACCCTAGAGGTGTAGTCAAAACTTATGGTACAGAGTGTTCATACATTTTTTTCTTTCAATGCTTATTCTGTAAGATGCTGGAGGCAGAATAAGTAAACAAAACTCAGAAATAACCCTTGTTGTCTGGAAGTTTATAGTATATTGGGATGTCAGATTTTTAGCAAATAATCATGATATTGATAATACATAATATGTAATTGCTAAATATAAAAAATACTCTCAGAAAACAAAAAATAAAATTCTATAAAAGTGTATTAAGAAGGAACTGAGAACAAAGGGTCAAGGAAGGATTTCATGAGGTAGCAATAATCGATATCTGAAGAATAAATAAGAGTTAAAGAGATCAAAACAGGAAAAAAAAAGTAGGGGTTATTTTTCAGGAAGAAGAAAACAGCACTTATAAATATACCTTTGGTATATTTGGGAATTAAAAAAAAACAGTGAATATAGAAGTCACAGAGTAAAGGGAAGAAGATTAAAAGATACAGTAGGAGGGAGGGAGAGTAAACCTGAAACTAAAATTGCAAGGCCTTGTAGGTAATAAAAACTGTAGATATTTACAGGCAAAGTGAATCAGATCTTCTACTAATGAAACAGTTATTAATTACTGAAATGAGTAGGCCAAGTCGAAGACAGTTGTGCCTTTAATGAAACTAATATTGAGTAATGAGGCACTGGTAAAATGTCATTGAGCATATAGTACAGGGAATGATAAGCACTTCATTCATTTATTCATTTTTTGATAAATTACATTTAAGGGCAAATCGCTCATTGAATCTCTTATAAGAATCTTATGATTTAGTGAGGAAAATAATTTTTATGTAAGCATCTCTGATCTAAATTATAAAATTATAAATTCCACAGATAGAGCTATAGAAAAGTTGCTAAATCTGGAGGAAGATGGTGGTAGTGGTGGTGGAAGGGACAGTCAGAGGATTACAGAAAGGTCCTGGAGGAGGTGTTTGTTGAGTTAGGTCTTAAAGAATGGGTAATACTAGAATGTTAAGAGGCGACAGAAAATGGCTTTCCAGCCTGGCATATGGCAAGTATAATGTGATAGAGGGCTATTAAAGAGGAACATTATAAATATGTAAAGACAAATTGGTGCCAGGGAGCTTCTTGAAAAACTGTAATAAGTAGGGATTATTCCTGAAAGATAGGGATCATCAAATGAGTAAGACATAGGAAAACATATGAAAATAATAGAGTTACAGAAATTAGATGGTTCCCTGGAGAACACACCTGAATCCTGTTGAAAGAAATTTCCATCTGGAAATAGGAGGCAGCTTTGCTACAACCAAAAAGATCAGAGGCTTACTTTTCTCTTTTTACTTAAAACAACAGAAATTTATTCTCTCATAGTTCTGGAGGCTGAAAGTCCAAATTTTATGTGTTGACAGGGCTATACTTCCTCTGCAGGCTGTAGCGGGGAATCCTTCCTTGCTTTTTCCAGCTTCTGGTGTCTCCAGGTATTCCTTGGTTTGAGGCTGCATTACTCCAATCTCTACCTCTGTCTTCACATGGCCTTCTCCTCAGCCTGCCTCTATGTCAAATCTCCCTCTGCCTTTCTCCTATAATGATACCTGTCATTGGATGTAGGCCCACACAGGTCATTCAGGATTCTTGAGATTCTTAAGTTAATTATAGCTTGAGATTCTGAAATTAATTATGGCTGCAAAGACCCTATTTCTGGTTAAGGTCACATTCTCAGGTCCTGGAAGTTAGGACATGGATGTATCTTTCTGGGTTCTCTATTCAACCCACTATACCATGTGAAGAAGGAAAGGAAGGAGTTTTCAGACAGAAGCAGAGTACATAAAGGCAAGGAAGTGTTTGAGGATGTGTTGGGTTCTGAGAATGACAATTTCTCAATACTTTTTAAAATATTATATCTGGAACATTTTTCTTAACAATACTTGTTTCATAGACATTTTAAAACCATGCAATGCTATGATAACAAAAATATTGATAAAAGCCTTCTATCAGTTACAAATTTGTGCTAAATAGTTCTTCAGCATTTTATTTTTCCAGCTACCCACTCTCACCTTTTATTTTTCCTGGTTCCCTGTAGCTTTTCTGTGATACAACTCTTTGATAATTTATACTACATTAAAACTTCTAGGAGAATTAAATAAGATATGCTTCCAAATAAAACAAGGACCTTACTTTCTTGGAAAATACAAACACAATTAGAATGAGATGGATCCCTTTGTTTAAAATCAGTCGCGCTTCTGGGATCACTTACTGGATCCAACTGCAATTATCCTTTTGCTAAATGCCTCAGTATTTGATTGGAAACATCCTGATTTTGATACAACTGGAAAATATGAATGCTGTGCTTAACTTTTAATTTTGCATGTTTTTCTAATAGTCTCACATTAAGTTTTATCCATCTGTTCACTTAACATTTAAGAAATGCCCATGAGGGGACTGGCACTACTCTACATTCTGTAAAATATAAGGAGATGGGCGTCCTGTCAAATACAAATAAAACACCCTTCTTTATTCGGTTGTTTGAGAAGGACTTACTCTTTTTTGGAATCATGGATAAGGAAGGCCATTGAAGAAGAAAGCTGCCTTTCACTTCATGCATATATGATACTCCCTGAGAGGCTAGTCAAAAAGAAATAAGACTAAGACTCAAGTGAGAGTGGGCAATGATGAATATAACTGATAAAAAGTCTGACGTTAAAAATATCCCAACAGGAATAAACAAACAGCATCAGCTGTGTCTCATTATGCAGTCACAAAGATTGTAGAGGGCAGGATGGGGAAGAAAAGGGAGGATCCAGAAATGAAATAAACACTGATTAATATTTGGAATGCACAAAGGATTCACAATCTAAATAGAAACAAAGGCATAATCTCTATGCTGCTGATTTTGGTACCAGCCAGAAATAGGAAGAGTGTGCTATAATCTCCTATTGCATTAATTACTCTCAGAATGTAAGTAAAATCATTCTCAAAGTGGCAAATATAACTCTCACAGTCCAACAAAATACTACATAGCAAATTATTTTTCTTATTGCTTTATGAAGTAGCTTACAATTATACTCAATTATACATGTACAATACAGGTACAATAATACAAAGAGACATTGCATTAGTTAAAAAATGATTTTTAGAAATCTACTGTACTACCAGTGCATTTTATTTATAAAAATAAAATCCTATTATAATAAAATAAAGGAAACAAGTGGATATACACTAAAATTGTTAATTAAGTAATTTACCTGGGAGTTAAGTATTACTGTATACTAATAGAAGATTGTAGAGATACATTCCTCTAGAGTTTAGAATCAGTGCTCAGGTATCAAGCAAGTATGTAGATTGTAAGAAGAAGGTTTTTATTTAAATTTTATTTTATTATTAGTTACAAGTACACAATACATTGATTAGACATTTATATAGTTTATAAAACTATCCCCTAGTTGCTCATTCTCTTCTTTGGCTCTCCACCTAGCCATTACATTAATGGTAACTTCATTCTCTATGCTGTGCTCCCCTTTCCCATGACCATCTATCAACTACTACTTTGTACTTATTTAACTCTTCACCCCTTTCTCCCAGCCCCTTAACCTCCTTCCCCTCTGGTCATCACCTAATTGTTCTCTATATTTGTGAGTATGTTTTTGATCAGTTTGTTCTTTTTGTTCCTTAGATTTTTCAATTAAGTGAAATCATATGGTATTTATCTTTCTTTGACTTATTTCACTCAGCATAATAACTTTTAGGTCCATTCATGTTGTTGCAAATGGTAGGATTTCAATTTTTTTTAAATGGCTGAGTAATATTTCATTGTATATATGTCTGTTGATGGGCATTTAGGTTACTTCCATATCTTGGCTATTGTAAATTGTGCTGCCATGAATGTAGGGATGTATAGATCTTTACGAATTTATTATTATTATTATTATAATTATTATTATTTTGAATAAATACTCAGAAGTGCAATTGCTGGGTCAAAAGATATATCCATTTTTAATTATTTGAGAAACCCCTATACTGTTATCCATAGTGACTGTACCAACTTGCAATCTGACTAACATTATATGAGAGTTCACTTTTCTCTACATCTTTGTCAACACTTGTTCTTTGATTTATTGATGATAGCCATTATGACAAGTGTGAGGTAATATCTCATTATGGTTTTAATTTGCATTTTTATGATGATTAGTGACCTTGAGCATCTTTTCATATGTCTATTGGCCATCTGTATTTCCTCTTTGGAGAAATGTCTGTTCAGGTCTTCTGCCTATTTTTTAATTGGATTGTTTGTTTTTTGTTAAGTTGTATGATTTCTTTATATATTTTTGGATATTAACCTCTCATCTGATGTTTCATACATGAATATCTTCTCTCTTTCAGTGGGTTATCTTTTCATTTTGTTGATGGTTTCTTTTGCTATACAAGAACTTTTTATTTTCATGTAGCCCCATTTGTTTATTTTTTCTTTTGTTTCCCTTGCTTGAGGAGATATATCTGAAAAGAAATTACTGTTAGCATTATTAGAGAGTTTATTGCCTATATTTTCTTCTAGAAGTTTTATGGTTTTAGGTATTACATTTAAGTCTTTAATTCATTTTGAGTCTATTCTTGTATATGGTATAAGAAGATGGTCTAGTTGTAAGAAGGAGGTTTAATTTTCTCAGATAGTCCATTTCAACAGTTACGTAAATTGTACTCACGTATTTTAGCTTTCGTGAGACTCTATTCTGTCATTTTAACGTAAAGATCCCATTTGCTTTCATATCTGAAAAAGACACGTTTTATGCTTGTAGTCTACGTTCTAAAGAACGACTGAAAGGTTTCTGTACTCATATTTTGCAAAGGATTGGATTTCCATTTTATTGCAGCATTGCTGTTAGATTTGAGATATTTTGAAGAAAAGTAAACTGCAGAAGGAAAATAAGTATAGAACATTATTAATTTACGAAAAAAAAGGGAAGAAAAGATCAGAGAGATGGCAGAAAACCAATAAACAGACACATAATTTTGGTAAGCCTCAATACTATCACAACTACTGAAATTTAAACATATAAAATTTTATCTCCAAAAACCACAGCAATTATAATGAATATATTTTAAACCATCCAGATTTGAGAGACAGTCAACTATAATTAAATAGAATATAATTTTGATATTTTGAAAATTCTAATCTAAAGTTTATAAATCCACTTCAAGAAAAATTTGCTTCAAGGAAGTAAAACAATACTAGAAGTGCTATAACTTCTCAAAATGTAGCAAACACATGTTGATAAAAATTACAACTATTTTTTAAATTTCCATATTACTGTTAAACATTTTCAAAGATAAAATACATTTTTTCCAATGCATACATTCTAGAAAATATAAATCCTATATAAATCTGATGTGTGTTAGTTTCCTGTAACAAATTACCACAAATTTAGTGAAATTTACTTTTCCACAGTGTTGGAGACCAAATTGCACTGTGCTAAAATCAAGGTGTCAGCAGGGGCGTGCTCCTCTAGAAGTATTCATTTCTTGCCTCTTCTAGCTTCTGGAAGCTGTTGGCATTTCTTGGCCTGTGGCCCCAACACTCCATTTTTTAAGGCCAGAATCTCCAAATCTCTCTCTGCTCAATCTTTATATAGTCTCCTCTGTGTTTATCAAATTACCCTTTGCCTCCTTATTATAAAAATGCATATATTGCATCTAAATTTCAGCTAAATAATCCAGAATAATCTTTCCTATTTGAGATCTTTAATTTAACCACATCTTCAAATACCCTCCCCGTATAAAGTAACATTACAAGTTTCAGGCATTAGATGTGGATATTTTTCAGGGGGCTGTTTCTTAGCCTACCACAGATATCAACAACTATATTCTGGCACAATGCAAGACAGACGGATGTAAATGACAAGTCAGTTATCGTCCCTGTCTTCACAGAGCTTACTACCTTGGAATGGATGATAGCTTTTATTTCTCCATGAAGTAGGTGAAGAAGACATCTTTAGAGACTTCAAGGTGATTAGCAGAAAGTTTGAAGAATATAGAGAAGGTTGGAAATGGCTGTTGTGAGACAGTAAAAGAGAAAAGATTGGAACAAATAGGATTGAGATTATTTGAGAGTCCAGGTGTAGTAGTCATTGGTGTTCATCATATATTTTCAGCTCTTCACCCTCTGACTCCACAACTCATTTGAGAACTATGCAATGCACTGTTTTCTTAATTATTGTTTTTTAGAGTGTAGTGGAGGAAAATATTTTTTCGTTTACCTTCTGAGTTCTTAGCTGAGACTCCTGTAATAAAAGACAGATTAACAAGAGAAAAAAACAAACAAATAAGCAGAAGTTTATACCTCTGTATACATGAGAGATACCCAGGGGAAAATGAACAACTACAGCTTAGATAGCATTTTCAGTTGAATACAAAAGAGAAAAGGTGTGTGTGTGTGTGTGTGTGTGTGTGTGTGTGTGTGTGTGTGTTGTGTGTTGTGTGTGTTGTGTGTGTTGTGTGTGTTGTGTGTGTGTGTAGAGGCTGGGGTTGGGGTGGTGGTAGTGGTGGTGAGGAGTTTAGGCAGGTTACTAGAAAAAGTAAGGGTAAGATTTTTAATGTACATTTACGTCAGTGCCTTTTTCAATGATAAGAGTTTTTTATGATTCAGAACCATCCTCTACCTGATACAGAAAGGGAGACATCTGTATAAATAGAGATTACCTTTACAAAAGGGTAACATATATTCTGTTTTCAGAGCTTCTCCTGCGTCTACTCTTTCTCAAAATAGCTGGCTCAGAATAATTGTTATGCCAAAAAAGACATACTTTGGGGTAGCATATTCTGTTATCATTCAAGAAGCATCTATCATCATATCGATAAATTTTGTTTTCTGGTACATAGCACTAAAAGATTGTCTGTTATCACTTATAAGAAGATGTATATTGTATGGAAATCAAATGCTAAAGTGTTTCTAAGTATTTGTCTATCATTTTAACTTAAATTAAAAATTTTAAAAGATGAAACGTATGAAAGTTAACAAAAATGTACTGCTAATATTTTGGTATTTCAACATATGTTTGTGTTCTGTTTTATGTTTATTTTTACCTGGTCTTTGGAAACAGATGATACATATTTCTAATGTGCAATTATCCAGAGAGTACCTTAACAAATATAGAAATTAACCGAGCCTATATATCTACTCTTTTTCTTGGTTATTCCGTACATATTTTAGTACTTATCTCTAGAAAAATATAAGGCAGGGAAAATTTATAAAGTATTCTCAAACACTATCCCTCTCCTAATTTAAAAATAAACTGAATAAGGAGTTAATGACTAAAGCAAAACCAGTTTACCAAAAATCTATAGTTTCATTATCCACATCCCAGCCAATGACTTTATGATCATCTCAACGTGCCACCCAGACTAATTAATACCTCTGTGCTACATTTGTTCTATTTTTACATTTTTAGCCTCTTTATATGCCAAGTGAAACCAGATGCTCCTTACCTTTCTCTCACTAAATCTTCTTCAAATTTCTGTAATATAGGAGAGAGTAATATATTTTGTTAACAAAATCTGTTAATCTATTTTTTATCCCTCTGCATTTTGATGTATCCCTACCCGTATTTATGGAAATAATTTGCTGTGAGCTTCTTGCTTCGGAAGAGGAATCTGGGAAAATGAAATGTGGCAAACATTTGTTGTTGTTGTCATTGTTGTTGTTGTTCCAATACCTCAGAGTGTAAAAATATTTCTGAGCATAAATACAGGAGCAATGTAGCCAAGCGAAGAGAAAGTAAATAATTTCTACTCCTGCTCTACCATTCTCTCTTTACTATAAAGCTGAGCAAAGAGAGAAAGATGTGCTCTATTATCTGGCACCACTCTAGAAGAGGCAGAAAAATTCAAGAGAAGGATAGAATTAGACTAGAATTTCTCTCTCTGAGTGCTGTTGAGATTTTAGAAAAAAAATAATTATTTGTTGTGAGATGCTGTCTTGTGCACTGTGGGTTGTTAGAAGCAATCCTGGCCTCTACCAAATAAGTCATCATCACCACCCTTCCCTGATTATGACAACCAAAATGTATCCAGAATTATCAAATGACCCTGGAGCGGAGTTAGGGAGAAAAAAAGCACCTTCCCACCTTCTCTTGAGAACCACATGTGACCTAGCAGACTACATCTTGGATGGCCCCAATACTATCTTTTTATTCTCACACTGCTAGAATAGTAGCCTCATTCAGTGTCTCTCAAGAATTCTCTGAAGGCTGAGTGATAACTTCTCAGACAAACAAGTTTCTAAGGCAAGCTAGCTCTGAATATGTATTCAAGATATTCCTGTTACTTATCCCACCATAAAGTCTTTAGGTCTGTTTTCTTTTATCTCTTTCTCAATGACTTTCAAAGCAATTTTTCTCTAGTGACAAAAGTTGGATTATAGAGGAGTATACTTTTTTTTTCCTTTTTAAGAGAATTCATATGCATTGCCATATGGTACTCCAGAAAATTTAACACATATAATTTTTTTTACCTAAGAGTTTTTGAAAATATTTTCTCATATTGGTTGTCTAATCCATTATTCTACTTGATTTTGATTACTTAAATTTAAGCAGTCCTTACTGCCAAAATATAATTGAGGTTATTAATAATAAACACTACTGTGTAAAAAAGCTGCATAAACATAAAGATAAATACAGATTAGAAATGATAGAAAGGAAATGGGAAATAACTTCTTAGAAATATAATTTAGCATTACCCACCTGAGTTTCCTGGTAGGTAGAGAATAATAATAATAATAAAAAAAGCACTGAGAAATTATCATCTCAAAATCAGATCAGATCATTTTTCATGGTAATTCCTAAAGACTAATGGGAAAAATGGATTTTGACCTGTAAGACTTTTGGAATCTTTGCAATCACATTGTTTTCTATTTCAAAACAGTGGGTTCACACTTGAATCATTTCCTGTAATACTATTTAAAACAACTAGGAATTAGCTGTTCTCGTTTATTAACAGTATGTACAGAGTCTTTTCACACACTAAAAAATGTTTTTTTTTAAACACTAAGATTTATTTTATTCCATTTATAATTAAATTATTGTAGGATTTTATGTATAGGAAATATGCGCATGGTAAAAATATTCAAAGTCATACTCATGTAATAAGTTAAAAATAAGTCAGCTTTCTCTTCTCAAGCTACCTCTCAGTTTTTCCAGAGGTAGTTACTGTTATCAGCTAGTTACATCTTTTTTCAGAAATGTTTTCTGCATAAATAAACATAGACATATACAATCTCTTTGTGAACATGGTATTACACTCTATATAAAATTGCAACCAAGAAAAATAAAGAGCTGTAGGAATTTTTTGAGTAAAAATTAACTTTTATTTATAAGCTTGATTTTAATTATGACCTACATTTGACCATTTATTCCATGTCCCTGGGGCATATTGATCTTAGGTGTGCAAATAGGGACAGATTAGGATTCAAGCAATTTATTGTGTGGAATTTTGCTTCAGCCTGAATTTTAGTGTTTTTAGTTCCCTTAAGTCTCCACCACGTGTCCTTTAGAGTTCATATGTGGTATCTCAGCTGTGTTCACACACATCTTCTTAGCCTCCCTTGTCAAACTAAAGACTGCAGCCTTCGGTCTGCTCTTGGAGCTGCGTTAGGCATTTGGATAATTCCTCTGTTGCTCACAATTAGGTCATCTACTTTCCCACCACACCTTCTTCCTAAGAACCTTCGTTGTTGCCTGCAAATACTCTGGGGGCATTGCTGTTCTCCTGGAGCATGGCTGGTTCTTTGGAGTCCTCAGCACAGCAAAGCTATGTGCAGCGTTCTCTGGAGAACTGAGAAGATACCAATTCTATTTACAGCTTCTCATAGGCTCTCTTGCATCCCTCCAGATTCAATAAATTACTAAATCACAGCACTTGGGGTTTCTTTTCATAATTAGCAGTGCAGAAGAGTCCTACATATGTCGAGCATTGTGTCTGGATGTTGCCTTTGTTTTTGATTCTCTTTTCATTCAGAAGGAGGGTGTTCACTAACAAGCTCCATATACAAATAAACTCCCTCACCAGGCTATTAGACATAATAGCTTGACACGAAATAAACGTGATTTCTATTTAAAATTAAATATACTTACTGCATATACAAATGACCTCCTTCTATATCTCAGCCCCTTCTTTTTTCTTCTACTGTTTTTTGGACTAGTACCATTTGGAAAGAGAAAGAAGAGAACAATTTATAATAACTTTGGACTCTCCTCCCCACTTCACCTCCCACCTTCTGTTAAATCTCATGGATTACTAGATGTTTCTTGCTACATGTTGCCAACAAGACCACTTAGTCCAGCTCTGATTTTCTTTTTTTGCAATAGCTAGACATGTTTTATTGTTATTGTTGTACACACAACCCAGGATGTCTTTTTTCCGTGATAATCTAAGGTGGCATTTTCCAAAGTTATTTATCTATACAACACTTTCAAAATCATAACATTTTGGGGAAATGCTAGCTAAGATTTTGAGTTATAATGATAGCATCTAACAATATTACACTAGGCATTGTTGGGAGCCCTTTGTAAGGAATTATCAGTTCCTGGAACCTCCAAGGGAGGAGAAGCATCAGTTCCTGAAATTCCAAGAGAGGAGGTTTCTCTTGGCTTTATGTTAATCCATGTTAATCGCAGCTATTGTTTCTGGATATTTGTGGTTTTGTTTTGAGCAGTTTGTTACTTTGTTACGAGCAGTTTGTCACGTACTCAAGCTGTATAAGTATACGGTGCTAAATAAACTCGAGGCTGCAGCTTTGACTGTATGCCCTCCCAAGATCTTTTTCTCTTCTCTGTCTTTTTTCCTAACCCTCGCTCCCCCACTCAGGACTGTTCGACTCCGTCCGGCGGGTTCCGGCAAGGCATACAGGCTTGCATTTTAAAATGTCTTTTTATTGAAGTAACAGGAAAATATTTTGGTGGTATAAGTCTAATTCTTGTTTTATTTGGGTGGTTTTAAGACAGTTTTTCTTCTCCATCATGTTCCTTTCTAGACTCACACCTTTATAGTTTAGCTATAAAGTTGATAGCCCCAGAAATGGAGAATTCCTCCTACAAAAGAGGTCACTCTTCAGCTTTGTTTCATAGCTGACTTTTGTGAGTCATAGAAGGACAATATCCATAACCTATATGCCATATCAAAAATCAATTCTATCAAACAAGCACACAAAACTTTCCTGTAGGCTTGAATAACTTTTGACACACATAAGAAGATGATAGAAAGCCCAGCCTTTTTATCCTGAGAGAATGTGTCAAAAACAATGAAATGGAGGGAGGTCACATGTGTGTTAACCTCCCTTTTCAGAACAAAAGTACTAGAGGGAGAAATCAAATTAGCTTGGTTGATAAGAACATCTAAAGAAAAGGAATTTTTGCCTAGCAGTCTTTTGAGGACTATTGGTAGATAATATACTGTAGAAAACTTGCCCCTTACCATTTCCCACTCCAACTTTGAGAAGTAGCTTCACAATAAACATTAGTTATTTATGGTTATGCAGAAGTTTGTCTGTTTTCCAAGGCACTCAGAAATTCCCATTTACTCTTCAGCAAGATATGCTTCTGTCAAACTGTATGGGCAGGGCATTGGTGAGGTTGCTGTGCCCTGATGAAATGACTTTAACCAATGACAGCAGGGCAGGAGGCTAAGCCTATTTTGTCAATATAAGGCTGAGTTAGTAAGGATAACTCTATGGGAAATAAAAGAGATCAGATTAAACAGGCACAGGGCAAAGTACAAATGAAGACCAACATACAATGTTCTTCATATTTAAAAGTAATAAATAATGATAACAAATCATTAGAGGATATATGTTCTATTGTCCAAGCATCACAACTAAGAAGGTCATATTTAGATTTATAGTTGTAGGGCTTCTTGGAGTTCTGTATCAGACCACAGTAATGTAGAAGTCAGCATGAGATTGCCTCTGTCCCCACTCTCTTCTGCACATCATCATGGATACTTCACCTTCTACAAGGGCCCTCATCCCATGCTTGAGGATGGGCTATTTTAAAGTCTATCTGCCCCAGGTTCTTATACAAATGGTATGGAACGCTCTTAGAAAGACAGGTCATGAGAGGTGGCTTGTGCACAGCTTGGGTATGAGCTCAAGGTCCATTTGGGCAAGGAATACTGGGAACCTATGTACTTGGTCTATGTTTTAGAAGGTGAGCACCTGGGCTCCATGTTGTCATAGTCCTTTGACTCAGAGGACTCCTCATGGACAGAACGGAGCCCTTTAAACATGGGAACAAAGGCAGAGGCTTTTCTTTCTGAGTCTAAAATTAATATCAGCCACTATTTTGATCACTTCACACTTGGGCTGTGAGTGACATCACTGCCTTAGGGTGAGATATAAATAGGAAGACATGGGCCACCATCACTGAATAGGACAGCTGAAAACTCAGGAACAAAGAGATTTCCATGTGAACACAAGGCTTTCTGCTCTACCTCCATGAAAGAATACAATAAGCTCTTTTATGTAGCAAGATAGCATCTTGAGAATATGATGGAAGAAAGCAGCAAAGTGAAAGAGTCAGCATTTATCTGAAAGGGATTGTCTAAAACTGAAAAGAATCTGCATAGACCAGGTAAGACAGAAAATAAATTGGCAAATTAAAGTTACTCTATTTACCATTAGCTTAGAAAACACACAAGAAGAATCACGTAAGTTATAAGAAATCAAAATCTTTATTTTATTTGCTTTTTTGATAAAGCATGAATAAACATTTCATTCCTACTATATCAACCTTTAACTCAGATATTCCAACTTATCATACTGTTTGTAACTTTATCCTCAACAATTTTTAACTCTTTCCTAGAACTTGAACACTACCAGAGGTCTGATGCAAGTCCAAGCCTTATGCAAGGCCAAGATATTTGGAAGTTCCTTGATGCTATTAGATATTTTAATACACATTTATTTGTATCACTTTTCTCAACTCTGTTTCTACTTCCAAGCCTAAGTTTTTAGCTAAGTTCATTGTAATTCTTGCTATTTATAAGATGATTTTTACTTCCATGTTTGTTTCCTTTTCCTTTTCTATGTTTTCTTGTTTTTATTTTATTATTTGTCTCTCTTATTAATTTTTAATTTTTTTGTTTTCTTTGATATCTTGTCTTCCAAGAAGTTCCTAAAGATTTCTTTGATAACATTTACATGAATGGTTTCTTTTTATTTTCTCACGGTTTCTTATTTTAATAAATACTTTTCATTTGTATTCTTTTTGTTTGTTTGTTTTCACTTTGCTCCTTTATGTTATAATATTTTTATCTAGCTTGGGTAAAGATTTATTCTGATTTTGATTCATTTTTTAATGGAGTCTATTCTGTCAGAATCACCTCTTTGCTGAAAAAATGAGATAAAAAGGAAATCTTTTTCTGAATACTTTCTTATGTCACTGACTCTGAGCATATGTATACATCAGCCACTCAATACTCGAGCATTTTGGGCAAAAAGTAAGCTTGGACCAGAGTGAGTCATTTTCTCATAAGCCTTGTATTTTGCAAATCTCTTCAGTGGTTTGTGGCCAGCTGTGTGACATAGATTATTCCCTTCACTCTCTCCAACTTATAACCTGTTCATACAAATATTTGTTCCTCATTTGGTTTCACCCTTTGCCACTCTGTAGTTAGAATAAAGCACACATATTTTTCCATAATCCATTCAGATCCTTAAATTTATCTCAAATAAGCAATTAAACATTAATTGTTTTGGTCATAGACATTTTGGATTTGCGTTGCTTGTTGTCGTGTATATTAACATATACAGATGCTAACACTGACATAAACATAGTCATAGACAGAGTCTAGGCATCATATCAAAAACTGGTCTTGATATCACTGTTCTTAACAGCTTTTTTATAGGTTAAGGTTTCAAGCTGAGTTGGCTTTTTATACTCTCATTGAAGATAGAAAATCCTAGTTTGAGCTTCATGCATTTTGTAGTTTTGATAGGTTTCAGAGAAGACAGTGAGATAGCAATACCTTTACTCTGGCAACTCTAACCATAAGTTTCTTATACATATATTAAAAAAATGATTTTAAAAAACCCTAAAAGCTAAATTTTTAGAAGAAAAAAATTTACCTAAAATTTTTTTATTTATTTTATTTTATTATTATTATTATTATTATTATTATTATTATATTTCAAAGGCCCTCTATTGACGTAGTGAAGAACACTACTATTTAAAAATATTATTAAGGAGACTAAATAGGTAGTTTGCAAGACCTTGATTAGCACAAACTCTCTGTAGTAAATAATGGGTTTAAATATTCCCAATGAGTCTACAGCGCCAAAAGCTGACTGACCTTTGATTCATCCATATTCATGAATTCATTTTTACTTAGCTACTATTCCTAAGCAAAATCAGTCTTTGACCATATATACCTATTTGTAGTAATGTAAAGCCAGAATACAAGAATCACAGCGGTCTTTCCCCACTGCTCACTCAATTAAAAAAGTGTGTTTTGAATATGACTACCTGGTATTTTTATCTCTAGTGAAAGGGTGATAAAATGCAGAGAAAACTTCTCTCAATTGTGTATGGCAAGAGCTAATCTAAGGCTAAAGTTTTAGTGAGCTCCATGAGAAAACTGCAAATACTTCCATTTCAAGTCATTTCTTTTGAGATTGAATCTAAAGTCCCAAATACAAGTAATACAAGCTGCTATTTTAATTCAACATATTGGGACCATTTACTGTTGTCTCATCATCTGTAGGGAGCATTAGCTCATATTCCTTGGTATTACTAGTTTTATTATAATGAGTTAAATTTCTATGATGTGTTTCAAAATATGAATATGAATTTTATAATAATCATTCTACTAACTCTAATACAAGCTGATTATAATGATCTTTTTTTCAGCAAACAAAGAATATATAAGTTCAAGAAAGGGCAAATGTTCACACAAACATTCCTGCTTTATTGTAGTGAAATATACTACATAATACGACACCAATACTTTCATGCTTTTATATTAAGAATTCAGTTTAAATATCATTTTTATCATCTAACGTGATCATGAAAAAAAAATAAAACCATATGTGCTACAGTTTATGACCACAATTTTATTTATTTATTTTACATGACCTTCATTTTAGAGATAAGAAATTTAAAGTTCAAAAGTATCAAGTAACTCCTACAAGATCACATTGCTAATGAGTGGCAGTGGCAGGTTTCTAAATAATCTAACTATGGTCTGTAGCATAAAAAAAAAGGTTTTTAAATTTTGAGAATTGCAGTTAGAAAGGCTAACATGGAAAAATTAAACTTGAATGAACAATTATCTTGTGAAGTAACTCGTAAGTTATCCCATTTTTCTTTGTTAATTGGTGCTAGGTTGTTGTGTTGAGAACACAATTCTATTTTAAACAGGAACTTACTGATTGAGTGAATTGTATATAAAGCAAGAGTTATTTCACTGAGTTGTAGAAACCAAATCTTTAGGAGAAATTCATCTTTGTAATTCTGCCATTGGATATAAATAAGGATGGGCCAGGCTCTTTATAGAATGCATTATAAATATGTTTACTCAATTCTTATATTAAGTTTTCCTTATGACATATTACTTGGATAACTTTAAGATATAATATAGAAAAGGTATTTTACCTGTCATAAAGAAAGTTATAGCCTCTTAGAATGATACTCTGTTTAATAGAATTTGACATATGACCAGTTCATTTTAGCAATCGACAGATGGAAATGGAGGAAAAGTAAAAGAAATATTAAACAGGGAGACTTATTTCCATACCTTAAATTCTTGAGTTTAATGAGTCTTGATCTTGAAACATACTAACAGTGCATAATGAATAATAAATTCATTCATACTTGATGTCATACTTCTATGTCATAGCTACAGGTATTAAGTAAAATGAAAAGTTGTAGCTTACATTTCAGCTCTTGAATATGCTTTCATTTTGACTGAATCATTGTCTCAACTCAATGTATTTGGGTTTATTATTCTCAAAAGCCTATATTTACTGCTACATCTTTTATAGTTGGCCATTAACCCTTTAGAATGGCATAAAAAAAAAACAGGACATTAAAGTAATAGGTGATCTACTTAAAATTGTTTATTCACTGTTGTTTTGGCAGTTCTTCTAAGAATACCTATAGACTAAAAGAGCTGTGTACTAGTTGTCTAACACTGCATAAGAGCAGCTTAAAGTTTAGCAGCTTAAAATAAAACACATTTATCATCTCACAATTATTTCACAGATTCTTAGGTCAGGAAACCAGGTTCCTCTTACTGGATCCTCTGATTCTGGAAATATCACAAAGCTGCAGTTGTCTCAAGACTCTTCCATGAAGCATCTTAGTCCATAGCCACAGAAGGATTCAGATTCTCATGGGCTGTTGGTTTGAAGCCTCAGTTCTTCATGAGCTGTTGGTTAGAGGTTCTTTTCAGTTTTTGTCATGTGGGCTTTCCTTAGTACTTCATACAATATACCAGCAACTTAGCAAGAGGGCAAGAAAGAATATCATCAAGAAAGAATTCTAACAAGACGGAAGTCATAGTCTTTTGTAACTTAATCATAGAAGTGACATCTTCTCATTTTTACCATATTCCATTTATTACAAACAAGTCACTAGATCCAGCTCACAGTCAAGGTGAAGGAATAACACAAGAATGTGTGTGCTACTGAGCAGCCAAGGATCATTGGCAACCATTTGAGAAGGTTACTTACCAGAGACTATATGTTTATAGCTTTCAGGAAAAACAAAAATTCTTTGCAATTTACCTTTTTTTTTTCTTTTTATTTGTTTTAAACTATAAATTATTATTATATCAGTCAACATGTTAACAAAAAGTAATAGTGAATGTTTTCCTTCTTTGAACAAACACATGTTTCATTATGGTGAAAACATGAGGAAAAGAGAAAAAAATGGAGTTTGTTTTTGAGCTTTATGATTTTCCTGGAAAGTCTAGACCATGAAATTTTATGTTTAAGAATCATGTAGGCATTAAGTTGTATAAGCATCAAATTGCTTTCTCTTTTTCTTTTTGTTTCCTGAGATTTTGAAGTTTGTTATTTGAACTCATCACATAATTACAACACTGAAAAGCTATTTAACATATTATAAATAATGCATAAGACAAGAGCAGAAGATAAACTTTGTTTGCTCTTAACTTTATCAAAGATTGCTTGAGCCTCAGGTGCTGTTTAAACATCAATGAGAGAGAGGGTTGACCCTTGAGCTAATTGGTTGTGAGGACTGGTTGATGACCATGGTGGAAGGGCTATTATACAGGGGCTGACCCTACAGAGCAGAATTTGCTTTAGCAGAGCTGGTGCCTGCCCAGTCAGACTTTGGAGTGTGTCATCCTCAGATGTGGCCCTGGGTGGTGATCTGGCTGGGTTCAAAGCAGTCTACCAGGTGTGCCAGCTCTGGGGCCTCCTGGGAGGGGATCTACTACAGGCCAAGTTCAGCTGCAGACTGTGTCCTGCCCATGGCCACCTGGCAAGAGTACCCAGCAATCCACACATGACACCACCCACTTGGGCTTGCAGGTGTTTCAAGAGTCCAAGCCACAAACTAAGACCAGCTGCCACTAGTATTGGGGATACTTAACAAGAGATATAGGACACAACAAGGCCAGATGATGATTTTTGGTTTTAGTTTTAGGAAAGTCCACAGTATGAGCCAAGACAGACCATTTTTATGGAAACACCACTGAAAATGGTTTGGGTGGGCCCACAGGTTGGGTTTCAGGGAATCATCAGGTTGATGGAAACTCTTATATGGTGGCACTCTACCTGCATGCCAGGAGTGGGGAGGACTCAACGAAGAAATAATGGATTCTGTCAGCACTTCTGCTTGGGAGAAAGCTGCCCCTCCAGCCTTTGCTATGAAGCCAGGCAATTCATTTCTTCCCTGTATGTCTCTGGCACCCTTCAAGCTGCTGCCCCAATGCTGGAGCTCAGATCGAGGGGAGCTGTCATAGAGCAAGCTTGTGTGTGGGTCCTTTAAGATGAATGCCTGGGATTCCAGCCACCCTCTTTCTCATCAGCCACAATCTTTGCTGGTTTTCATAGCTAGAAGTCATGGGAACTTCTACCACATATTTGCTACTCCCACCAGTCTCAAGGTGGCCTCTGTATGTCCCCAGTTGGAGGACTTCTGTCAGCTAGACTTCAGGTGACTCCCAATGATGGTTGTTTTGTTATTAGTTGTAATTGTGATGTGCTCATGAGAGGAAATGTAACATTCTAGTTTGGGTGCAAAACCCTACTTAGGTTTTATAATTTGACTTTAGTAATTTTAATTGGCAAGAAATTACAACATTATATAGCTTCCAAAAAAAAAAGATAATTCTAAGTTTAGTTTACACTAATGGTGGTGTGATACATGCAATACAAAAAATAATGATACAATTATGTTCTACTTTACATGCAACAGTATAAGTTGTTGATATTATACATTTGGAAGGCTGACAACATAAACCAAATTAAGAAGAGAAAATTGATACCGGGAAGGCTGCTTGATAATCTTGTAGTAGATGTGAGCATTTGGAACAAGTAGAGAAAAGAAATATGAAAGGGGAACCCTGAAGAAGAGCATGTAGAAAGTTCTATACTGTTCAAAAGTTACAAAAAACAGTAGATGAAAGTAACAGTTTGATTTTGATAAAATGATAGACCTTTCGCAATAAGAGCCTTTGGGAAATGGAATACATGTGTTGCTTTGTAAGAAAATGAATTTTGCATAACAGGCCATGTTTGAGCAGAACTTCAGATGTTCAAGCATTAAATGAGTCCTGAAGTTGATGATACTTAGTTCCCTTCTAATCTTGAGCTTTCATGTTTCTTAAAGAAGATAGAAGAAAACTGATGGATTAAGAACTGGATTCATGTTTAATATAAAGATGGTATTTATTTAATATGATAAAGAAACCCAGTGGAATTTACATTCCTCTTAATGTTGTGGAAGAGGCAATGTTAAAAAGCAAATAAAACTTAAAAACTTGATGAAAACACACAGTGAAACATATAGGAACCAGTAGAATTTTTAATTTAGGAGAAGGCAAAAAATAAATCAAGCAGCTAAAGAAGTCAGGACTCAAATCTCCAAATAATAAACTCAAGCTGAGAGAAGCCTTGGCTTCTGTAATATTGCATAAGCACATAAGAGAAGTTGTTGTTCACTGTGACCCTCATACAATCTGGACAAAGAAAAGGCAAGAACAGCCTGTATCCTGGTATAAATCAACACTCAGTGTGTTGTGCTGTCTAGGAAGGCAGAACTGAAGGAGGTAGAATATTAAAGGAAAGAGTCATTAAACTCATATGGGAAAAATTCCAGCTGTGTATTCATTAAGATGGTATCAATGGGCTGACTGTGAAATGTTTCAAACAAGTGGGATTTAAAATGGTGATATTTTAGGAGCACATATTCATTCACCTTGAAAGTTTTGATGAGAAAAGCAAGAGCCACTAAATGGTCACTCAGCGCGACCAGTCATATCTGGAAACTTTTTTCCAAGTCACCAGTGTTTGCCAAAGTCTTTGGCTTTTAAGGACACACTATTACAGAAATGTCTGATAATGTTTCTCACTGGTTTCATTTACTTGGTAAAGGAATAAGAAAATAAGCAAGAAATGAGAAAATAAAAAAGAAATATGAAGAGAATTGCTATTTCTTCCATAGTATTTATTAATTGATTCTGTTTTTCCTTTTGGATTATAGCTCATTAGAGACAACAAAGAAATTTATACCATGATAAAAGCCAGACATTTTTTAGTATCTGTTTAAAGAAATTGCATTACTGGAGAGGCTTAAAACAAGCATTTATAATTGAGGTAAGTGAAATTGATTATCCAGCATATGGTGTAGGGCCTTTAGTGAAACCTATCCTGGGTAAATTCCCCTCCTTGCTATACCATTCTCTACCATTTTACATTTTTATTATGAGAAGTTAGAACCAACTAAAGGTTGTCTGTTTTCCTTTTAATCATATAAATATTTTCCTTTATCTTTTCATATTTCACATGTAGAATTCATATTATTTTAAAAACCAAATTATGTGTTGATGTCAAACTATGTGAAAAAAAGAATAAATCAATTTATTCTTGTTTTCAAGATATAAGAAGCACCGAATCCATCTAAAATTTCTCTATATGAGAGGTTGTTTAAGGACAACAATAAAGTAAAATTATCAGATTTACACACAGGGGGAAAACATTCCAGATTCAGTACTAACATGTACATTTGTAAGGTTGGTTGTTTTTAAATCTTTCCTGAAAATAAATTTACCAGTTGCCATTCAATATCACTTATTGAGCTAATGAGATTAAAAAAAATGGGAAAGTATAGCTATGGTAAAAGGTATTTTTAACATAATAAAGCATCTATTTTTGCACTGGATGTGAGATATCACATTGTATTTGTACAGATAAAAGATGATGAGAGTTTGAGCTTTTATAATGGAAGTAATGTTGGAGGATTAAGAGAAAATTAGGTAATTGGAATAACTTTTCTATATTGGCTTTGAGAATTACTCTTAGTTTCCTCTTTGTTCAAGAATAAGTTTTATGATATAAGGCTATGAAATTGGAGCTAATCTTTTAAAAACATAATGAAAATATTTTTACTATTTTTGAAGCTCTATAAGTATAGAACTTATAATGCTCTTTTTATATGTTGTGGATAATCATTATTTCTAAATCAGTATTTACTAAAGAAAAAAATAAACAACAAAAACTAAAGTATATTAACAACATTATTTACTGGTTTTTCATATGGGATTTAGAAAGAAGGAACATTTGGTAAATTAAGAATAACAAAAAAGAATGATAAAGAAAAAAAGTTAAGATATATATATATATATATGTGATTGGCTACAATTATCACATTTATCTCTCTAGGTTTTGAACTGAAGAAAAGAACTCATTAAGAGAAGATTACAAAATTTGCTTCCTTTACCTTTCTTAAGAGCTTTAAATTATTTAAATGTGTTGTTTACCTTTTTTCTTCTCTTGCACAAATAGTGACACATTTATTTTTATTATAACCATCTCTAAGTGAAAAGAAAGACTTTATACAAAATCTCTATCATAAAATCATTAGCAAATGGTTCTGTTTTATACCAACTATTTTCATATACTTTTTTTACTTGTAGCTAATTTGTTATTATATTATTAATATGAACAATCTCCCTTCTGTCTCATTGAAAAAGCAGTTTCAATCTCTTATGCCTGCATTTCTTATCACCAAGGAAACATATTCAATAGCAGAAATCACAGTGGAGCTGTCTCGGATTACTAAAATTTTGTTACTTCGATAAAATTTACAGGTAAGTGATGAGTTATAGTTAAATACTACACCTTTCAAAATAGAAGAGCTGTGCTCCTTTGAAGATTTGAGTAGATAACTTCATGATGTCTTTAAATTCAACTTTCCTGAGATTTTGCGATGATACAGACATGAAGCTTAAGGGAGCCATATTTCTGAGGCAGAACATAGCAAGAACAAAAATGAAGAAACAGACCACCTAGAAGCCAGTTGAATTTAAATCCGGAGGTAACTGTAAATATAACTGGATTTAGCAGAAACAGAGTGGTTATCACAGGCAGTGGCTTTTCTTTTCTTTTTATTTTCCTACTAAGGCTGATACCAGGCAAAATCGTGAATCATAGAGGACTATCTTTTTTTTTTGTTATTCAGACATTTTTTAAATGCTTTTAATCAAAATGTAGTAAGATCCTCCATACTAGGCATTGTGACAAGTACGTGGGATCTTGGGGCACTCAACTGAAAAAAAATCATTTACTGCTCTTAGGAGTTTTTAGTTTAATGAACTGTTTTATTTTAGTGCTGTATATAAATGCTATGAAATAGGTATTCAAAGGCGAAGAGAAATAGAAAAGAGACCTCAAATTCAAATGTAGAAGTACAAGAACATTTACAGAAGATGAGACATTTGAGTTGATAACTGAAAGGACAGCAGAAGTTGGTAAAATAAATGAGATATCTAGACTGAGGGAACAACGGGTATAAAAAAATAGAATGGTATTATATATATGAGGAACTGAAAGTAAAGCAACATGACTGGAGGTAATGGTGGTTGTATGGTACTTGAGCAGAAGATAATTCTCTAAAACAGAAGAACTTTAAAAGTTATTCTAAAATATTTGGACTTTTATTCTAGAGACTATTGGAAGATGTAATACTATTTTAAGAAAAAAATATTAATATTTCTCTTAGCAAAGTCAATGTCAGTCATGAGAGTAAAATTTAGAGAGGTACTACAGTTCTAATTTTATGTTGGAATCTGAAAAGAAAGATGAAAAACTAAACTATGTCAGTGAAGATGGGAATAAAGCCTGGCCCTAGGCAAAACTGTGAGAGAAATAAGGCATAGTTAGGAAGTAGAATACAATAGGGTTTGGTAATTGGTTTGATATTTAGACGGAAATAATTCTTCAGGTAAATAATAACTTCATTTCCTAAAATAGAGCAAATATAAATAGGAGCACTGATGACAAATTTGTTTTTTGGTATGCTGTTTTTGATTTGTCTGTAGAATGTCCCAGAAAAGATATTGAGGAGGTATTTCAGGTAATAGCAAATCCTGTCACTGTGAGGAAAACATGTCTAAAAAAAGCTGAATTTTTGTTCTGACAGTCATGCCCTTGAAGCTTAGAGAAGATATCAACCACTTTGAGTTTGAATTTCTTTATCTGTAGAAGGAAATAACACCTTAAAGACAAGCTCATTCCCAAGCAGGGCCCTCTAGTGCAATTGGTTTCCTCTTGGAGGACAGAAAAAATATTTCTTTGCTCAAGGCATTTACCACTTGACAAATCATCTCAAAATGTTCTAAAAGATGAAGTCCAGGAGGAGCTGTGTACAGTTCATAGAGTAATTATATCTACTCAAAGAATTATGTCTAATAAATAAAACAAACTTAAAAAAATTCCAGAATATATATATATATATATATATATATATATATTTCTCTTCTTTTCCGTTTCCTACAAATATACAAGGATTTTCTTGCTAAATAGCTAGGCGATTAGAAAATGTATCTGATTTATCACAATGAATCAACATAGTAATTAAAAAAAATTTTAATGACAGTTTTTAAAAAAAGTTTTCATACAGGAATTCCATTAGCCTTTGTGAGCTGAAGGTGATGGATGTTCATCATTTTACTAGCTTTACTAAGATTAAAGGCTTTTAATGTCCCTCAAGCTATCCATCAATCATTAGTTTAATAAATACTGTCTTTCATGTGTCAGGCACTGTTTTAGGCACCAGTTATAAAAAGCATATTTTAGTAATGAACAAATCAATAATAATTTCTAGTAAATATAATATTCAAAACAAAATAATTTCAGGTAGTGATAAGTATAAAGCAAATAAAACTAGAAAAAATATAATTTGTTAAAACAGTGGAAGTTTATGGGTTATTTTGCATATGGTGGTCCAGGAATATGTCTCTGTGGAGATGATGGTTAAATGAAGACATACATGATGAAAAGTTTGACAAAAGGAACTGGGGGTCAAGTCTTTCAGTTAGAAGGGAAAGCAAGTTCAAGTCAGGAGCCAGTCTATTTACTTTCAATTAATAGAAAGAAGGTAAGTAAACTGGGCAAATACTGGTGGGGGTTGAAACTGAGAAGGGAGAAGGGACACAATGTGTAAAACATTACAAGCTCTGGTAAAGGGTTGAGTTTTATGTTAAAACAAAACAAAACAAAATAAAACAAAACAAAACAAAATAAAACAAAACAAAAACCTATGAAAATTTAAAGTAGGAAATGAGATAATGTGACACATATCTTTAAAAAGTCATTCTGGATTCTCTGTGGAGACTGGAAGTGATAGGGCAGTAAAGGCGACATCATCATCCAGCTCACAAGGACAACTTTCTGCCAAGAAGACCCCTTGAGTAAGGCTAGCAAATCATTGGCAAGAACTGTTTAGAAACTGTGTCTTAATATTAATTAAGGAAGTATGTAATTTACTAAAAGGGATTTTATTTTCCTGCTGGAAATGATCATTAAATCATCTGTTAGCATCATCAAGGAATGCCCATAAATAATGTCATCTTTTTATTTTAAAATATTTATTTTTCCAGATTCAGTTGTACATTTGATTTTTAAAATCATACTTCAAAAATAGTAGCAAATAAATCTCCTTACCATCTTTCCCTGTAGTCTATGAATACGAATATAATGTTTTGTTCAAAGCATTCAACTCTTAAGAGTAAATTACATTTCAAATATTTTTATTCAAGAGCTATAAAGCTAAATAAAACCATGTTTTATACTGAAGAAGAAAAAAATGTTCAATGAATTTATTTAAATAAGATTAGCATTACACATCTAACCCTTTTATAAGCTGCAAGAAATAGTTTAACTGTGAACTAGCTGGTATAAGTTTAACTATAATTTCTGTAGGAAGGATGAGGAGAGGAGAAAATGAATAATATATTGATGTGAAAAGATCATAGAACAAAAGGTGTTTAATAAAAGGAGAAGAATCTTTCTGGTAGCACTTCACCTGAAAAACTAATCACTTATTTAAATGTTAAGAATGTTTAACAAAGACTATGAAAACTGCAAAATTTGGGGGAAAAAGTATAACAAATCAATAAGATAGGAATGTATAAATAAAAAAGCTGTGGTACAGAATGTTTCTAAATTATACTAAGAAATTTAGAAGTGGAATGTGACCAATTAAAGTGAATCTATGTAAATGAGTACCAAAATGTCAGAAGACATTATTACGTTTATTATTTTTAAATTAAAAAAAAATCAATTACAATTAACATCCACAATCATTTTGATCAGTAATCTGACATCATTTAAGATAGAGAGACTTGAAAGTATATGAGGAATCTAACCTTCCAGATTACTTATAAATCCTGAAAATGTCTCTACAAAAATGTCTTCTCAAAACATTCAGAGAATTATAACTGCCTATTGTGAAAGAAAAAAAAGGCAAAACTAGAGTTTGCTTAATTGTAATAGATGTAATCTGAGGGTCTACGGGGCAGTAATTGCTATTTGGTAGCAGTTTATGCTATTACCTACCCCTCTATGTAGCCATCACTATAGAATTAATTGTTTATACACTTAGAGGGAGGGAAAGAACATGAATACTACTCTTATTTTCATTTTATCTGTCCTATTTGTATGATTTATTTCTTTATTTTTCTTAGACTTACACTGAATTTTATTTTAAAAAGTTAACAGATGAAAAATGATCTCTTGGATTAAAAAGTAGGTCAATGAAATGAAAAGGGAGTGGATGTAAGATACATGAAGTTATAAAACAGACAAGGGAATTATAAATGTATACTGTTTTCAACCTAAACAAATTCATTTGCCAGCAGGGGAAACTGTTTTGAATGAGGAAGATTATTTTTTTGCTTCAAATATTCATAGTGTTCATAATAAGTCATTTAAATCAAGGTTATACATTGTCTTGAGGCAATTATTCTCTTCCATATTTGTCACATGTAAAAAGCCAATTGTAAGCAGTTTTGAACTGTTATTTTGTTGCAATTATACACTCCTTTGACAAAGGATAATGATTTATTTTACAAAGAAAATGCTGCAGGGTTACTTTGTGGAATTTATAGTGTAACAGGGAGAAATAATTAACCAAGCAGGCACATAGGAGAGGGGTGGACATTAGTGGGCAGTCAGAAATGAATTAGCTCATCTAAAGATTTATACATTAGCTTTAAGTTCTTCATGAGCACATTAACCTGCTTACTAGCATCTGTGCACAATATTTAATCAAAATGAAAATTTAATTTTGGCCTCTACCTGCCCAATGAAACTAGTCCTGGAAACAGATAGGTGTTACTATTTTTAAAGGGTTTTAGAGAGCAATTTTAAATTTGTGGAAGCTAGAAAGGATAAGAGAGGAGTTGACATAATAAGCTCAAGCCCAAGCTGAAAGAATGGGTAAAAGTCTTGGTCAATGTCAGCACATCACATTGTGAACATTCTAGGGTATTCCTATGGACAGGAATGTTTTCAAAGGAGTGTGGGGGACAGGGCATTTATGCATGAAGTTCTTAGGAGTCATTCATAACACAGAAAATTCTCTTAATGAATTTTTTAACCAGATTTATGGCTCATAGTTAGTGGGGTTTTTTATTTTTTTAATAATTGAAAGAAAATTACTTTAAAATTAATTGTTTATAATGACACTTAATTTTTGTTACAGTTTCAATGTTTATTTTATGTGGTGTAGCACGTGCTTTCACATTAACCAAGAGAGCAATGAGAAGGGTATGATCACAGTAAGAATAACGATAGCAGACATACTCTTTGTCTCTAAGTTTTGTCAAGCAGAATGGTTAGGATTTCAAGTTCTTCTTATAGTTCCTCCCATTTTCTGGTAGGAAGTTGGGTTACTGGTTGTTTCTCCTTAGCAGGTACTGATATTTGCTTCTGTAACCTGTGGGTGGCAGTTTATTTCCCTATGCCAAGTTCTGCTGCTCTGCCAGTTTCCTGTTATGTGGTTAACTCGAAATATTTTGCTTTCACAGTGGTATGGACTCTCATAATTACTGTTAGTGATCTGCCTGCCTTTGTACTAATTGTATTTCTCTCACTAAAACAAAGAAAATTTCCATTTCTACCTGTGTTAAAACCATGCTTAAGCTCCCTATCATGGAAATAGAAGTTCTTGATTTTTTTAAACTGTGTGTGTGTGTGTGTGTGTGTGTGTGTGTGTGTGTGTACACACACACATATACATATACATATATATATGCATATACATACATACATATATACATACATACATACATACATACATACATAATTTTGTTTCTTATAGCTCTTGTTTTGGATACTTGTGTCCAGTTGCCTCAGACTTGGACAGGAAAATAAAAAAATTTTAACCTATAATTATTCTTATTGAAAAATCAACTTATGCCCACTGAGTCTTTTCTGCTCTGGTGAGTTCATTTTTCACTTGAGATACTAAGTAAGCTTCTACCCGCTCCTTCATGAAAGTCTGAACCCGATGTTCTGGTACCTGAGAGTCAAGTCTGTCTTTCATTCCTGTTTTCCCTTCAGAGAACTTTTAAACTTCGTTGCAAACATAACCCTGCCATCCACTCTATTCCTCTAATTATCACAGTGTATATGCAAATTCTCTTCTCCCCCTGCTCTCCAATTCTAGATCTTTATTAAAGATATTTACATTTTTATATGGATGCTATATAAATTACTGTTTAAATTATTATAACACTCATAATGTAGAAATAAATATATTTCTGTGCCTTAAAAATTGTTAGGAAAATTAAGTTTTAATATTAAAAATATGTGTATAGTAAAAATGTCCTCAAAATTGAAGAAGACTAATTGTTTTGTTTTTCAGCAAGCAACTTTAAAAAATGAGAAGGTGTTTTTTATCATCAAAGAGTTCACAAATTAGTGCGGGAGAAATACTTATGAGAAAATAATGAATACAGTTAACTAATGGCAAATGATATAGTAAGGGAATAATTTTAATGATTGAGAGTCATATAAAAAATCACTGTATATTGAAAAGAATTGGAAAAAGCATAGCGAATCTTACCTCATTTTAACTAGATAAAATAATTTGTAGAATCCAAAAATGAGGACCTCTTGGTATATGAAACAGACTGAGCAAAAATGGATTGTAGAGATTTGCTAGAGAATCAAAAAATAACTAAAACTTCTGTGTGAGAGAGCACACTGTAGCAGTACAGTGCAGTGATTGAGAGTATAAATTTGAAGTTGGACATTCTTGAACTCCATTCTTATTAGTGGTGTGGCATTAATCAAGTTACTTGACATCTCTGAATTGGAGTTTTCTCATAGGTGGAGTGGGACCAATGATGGAACTGATTTATATTTAGGGGGATATAACTCGGTAAGTAGATCAGTAAATTGGCAGATCCATGGGAGATGTTTGGATAGATAGAAGGACAATAAATTGCGGTCAGTGAAGAGAAAACAGAGCTTTTAAGATAGCTACCTTAGGGATTTAGAAATTCAACTTAGGTTATACAAACTGGTTCTTCTACACATGAGGCAATTATTTCAATTAATGAAGTTTAGAAATTATTAATTTATGTTTTTTAGGTTACCAATCAATTTGACCATGAACCTCCTGACACTAAAAATTAGAAGATGAGTAACAATAGCTACAATTTATTTTCAGACCACTGGTATTTTATCATATTCTGTATATTAATAGTACATTCAAATAAAATAAAGCAGTAAAGATAGGGCAATGGAAAGAGATGTTTCTTAGTGAATTTAATTGTCCTTTAATAATACATTAAAATATATGATAACATCTGTATAAGTAATGTAGTAATAATATATTTTTATGATGATAATATATACCTTAAGTCTACAAAAATCTTCTTCTTCAACTGGATTTATAAATATATGAGAGAAGTTGTTTGTTCTTGACTCATGCAATCCACAATCCACTTATGTATAATATTATTTTGAGTAGAAGTTCATTTATCTAGTTGGTTATATAAAGGAAAATGACCCACAGAAGGAACAAGAGCATATATAAGATGAGACATTACTAAGCTGTTTAAAGCTTTGAAACAGCAGAGTTATGTTTTTAGTCATACACATTATCTCCAGAAAGCCTCCACAGAATAATGCATTTCAGAAGAGGACATTGGTGGAGGAATAAAGAGAGAGCAATGTGTCTGATGTCTTCTTTCTGTCTCACCTCTCTGATTGATCAAAGTCTCCTTCCAGAGGCAAGATGTCTTCTTTCACTTAAGCAGCTACTAGGAAAGGCAGGGCTTCCACAGATTCATTCTGGCTAGTGCGCTGGTGTGATAGTCTCCCTTTGTTCATTGGTGTTGTATGCATGTCATCTTTGGTCTATGTAGGGTGTGCGTGGCATCTGTAGCAGGAGGCAGGGATTTTTGACTGTGGGCCCCAGGCCTGGCTGATCCCTGATTTGGCTGTGATCCAGGCTTGTAGCTAGGAATAAGACCCTGGATTTAGAATGTTACATTAATGTAATAGGGCGCCTGTGCCTAAAATATGTAAACATAATTCAGCTTATTGTGTCACGTACGTGTGGTGGAATGCCACTATTGTACTCTACTATGTGTACAGCCCATGTGGTCCTCTGGGGAGCAGAAGGGGAGCACGAGAAGGGGAGAAGAAGAGCGAAGCAGAATCGTGTTTCCCACAACAGAACCATAGTTCCTGCAACAGAATAGCTCTCCCTATAATAAAGCTGGTGCCTGCCATTTCATTCTCATATCAGCACCTCATGCATTCTTCCAACTGGGTGTCTCATCACCAAAACCGTCCCTTCTCAATCAGCTCTGCGCTGCCACTGACTATGAAAACAGTATGAACCATCATTAGGGTTGTTCATCCAGGAACTGAGATAATCAACTGAGGTTTGAGTAGCAGAGAGGCCAGACTGAATCTGAGATAGATAGATTATGTGTGTGTGTGTGTGTGTGTGTGTGTGTATATATATATATATATATATATATATATATATATATATATATTTAGTTTATATATATATATAAACTAAATCTGTAAAAAGGATATGTTTACTTCATGGAAGTCTCTGTGCCCTGATTCTGTAAATGTTCCTAAATAAGATTTTTGTATCTACTTCTGCCATGGCCAAAAAATTCATAAACCATTTTTCATACTAATTTTTTGGCCTGGGATTATAGCAAGGTGGTAGAACTTAAAAATCAATTTCTATACTTATTAAGAGAAGAGGTTAGAGTTTTTATTTTTCACAGATGACTTCTTTTTTCCTACCTTAGGGTCCAGGAAGAAATAAAAATTTTTCCATTAACTTTCTAACCTTTTTCTGGTTCTCTTTTCAGAACTAGAATAACTTCTTGCAGCTTTAGTCTTTAGGTACAGAAATAATTTTTAGCTATGCTTGTCTCCTGGCATCCCTTTATGAGTATGAAGGACTAGCTACCAGCCTCTAAATCCTAAACTTGGGTAAAAAAAAAAAAAAAAAAAAAAAAAAATCACACGTGCTGTAACAATGTGAGTTTCTGCTCGTTGCTCTGGCTTAAGTGTTTTCTTTTTCAGAGTTGATATCTAGGCACTTATTTTCTGTCTTTTGAGATTGTTTACATATTTAAACTTCTTTTCGTAGGTTTTATCCATCATTTCATTGTGTTTATAAAGGAAAGAAGGGTTTGTATCAACTCAGTGCACTACATTCCTCTCTCTATATATATATTTCAATACATATCCATAATATTTTTGAAGTATAAGTCATTACTTAAAATACTAGTTGGTAAAAAGAAGAAATGATATGAGACTATTCAAGAAAGACAAATTTAATCTAGTGGGCAAGAATGGTCACAGGAAGGTGAGTGCAATTGAGATGTTGAAGGTAGATTAAAATGATGTCAGAGCTGAAGGGCTAGATGTACAGCAAATAGAAGAACATATTTAGAATTTAGTCTTTAATCTAAGAGTAATGCAATGGCAGTAAATAATTTTAAGAAAGTAACAGCTATATTTTTTATTTTTTGGATGTAACTGTCTTAAGTATTAATTAAGGAATGGCCAGAGAAGATGAATATGGAAAATTAGTTAGAAGACCTTTAAATAGCTGATAATTGAACAAGCAAGGAAATAATCCAGATTTTAAATACTGAGAGAAGTAAGTATAATAATTTTTTCTTATTACTGGCCACATTCACAGCCAATTGTTACCACTGTAGTAGTGACTGAGCAGCCATTGTCATCTACATTACAATTTTTACATTATTACTGCCCTCAAACCAGTCTTACTGACTCCAACCTTGATTGAAATGATCTATGCTGTTGCAGCCAGTGTTTGCTCTAAAATGAGAATCGGATCATAGCATTCCCTGGCTGTAAACCTTTCTATGGCTTCTCGTTGATCTTAAAAGTCTAAACTCTTTGCGTGTACTAAAGGGGTGTACAAACTATTTGCAAAGGGCCTTTATTTTCCTCTTTAAATTTTATCCATTCGTATCAAACTCAGATCCAAACAGAGTGAAGAATTTTAGTCTCAAAACAAGCCACATCCTCTTTTACTTCTGGGACTTTAGATGTCTCCTTTACTCTGCCTCTGATGTTATTAATGCTTTGTCTCACTCAATAAAACCTATTTTACCTGGCTCATGGTCTCTAAAGTTCAGATCACCAGTTTTACATCATTCATCAACTCTCTTACAAATGATTTACCAGGTTTGAGGATGGTGGTCTCCTATCATTGCAATGTTATTTAATTTTAATTACTTACTTACTCCTGGAAAGTGCATCTACATTCTCTGTGACGAGGAATATTACTTCCTTGTTCTAAGTTGTATTTCCATAGCCAAGCACAGTAAGTACTTGAAAAATACATTAATGAAAAAAAATGAATGACTGAATATTTGAGTAAATAAAAAAGGTTTAAGTATTTTAGATATCTCTTCTACAACAGTATTCCATTGAAACTTCGTCAGTTAGGAGCTATATAATCAAAACAAATGATTTAGCTGCAGCTTATCAGATAAGCGGCTCATGATTGGTGGCTGTCTGAGTTTTCACCTGCTTCAATGTTTTTCCTCATGAAATCATGGAGGACAAAAAAATTAATCATGTGTCAATATATAATCCCAAAAGGTATTTAAAAAATAGGAAGAATTTCCTTGCCTCTAGCTTGTGTTTCTGCTATTTAATTATGTGTCTTGAAGTCTGCCTTACACAACTTTGGCACTGGATTGGTCTTTAGTAGACTGCTGGTTCTGCCCTATATACACTCATCTTCCCCTTGGACTTTTGGATAAAATCTAAGGCTTATTCGGTCAGGGCATCTGATCCTACCTGCTGTCTGTTTCAACACTCTTGCCAGTATCTTTTTTCTAAATCTTGCGACACGCTTTAGAGATGACAGCTTCTATTGGTTCTTGCTGTTAATATTGTCCTCTGATGGTTTCAGAAAACTATGATGCCCTTTGGGATACTGAAAACAAGTTTAATAGCTTGGAAACTGACCAGACCCTGAGGTCAGATTGGGATATAATTAGAAGAAATAAATAGGTTAGTCTTAAATATCTGAGTACTTCCATGCTCCTTGATCATTATTCATTTACCAGAGTTTCTGTTTATTTCAGCTTTAGCCTTAGTTCATTCTATTAATCTACTACATCTTTAAAAACGGCAGGTTGTATAACTCTCTGTGTGCTTTCTAGCATTGCCCCCTTAAAAATATAATAAAATTTCTTTCTTCACTTATTTGTTTCTATGAGGCTATTAATTTTGTGGTAAAGGTGTAGAAATGATATCTAATTTTTATTTACATTTACATAATGCAAAAATTTATTTTAAAAATTTTAGTCATAAAATATGGTCCAAAAGTGTTCTGTGAACAAAAATATTTGAAAGTTTAACTGAATGTCTCATTATATATGACATCATTCTGAATTAATTTCCTAATTTATTTTGATTTACACAAATTGTAGAAACATAAATTGGTTATAGAGTTTAAAAAATATATAAATAAATTCTGAATAATTTCTTTTATAAGCTGTATCTTCAAAAAGAGTGCTAATTATTAACTAATGTAGATGTGTTTTGATGTAGCTACTTATAAACTTGAAATCACTCTTAATAGGTAAATCTATAATTTTCTTCTATATAAAAAATTATTGTCAAATTTCACTGTTAGTGGAAGTATGTTAATATAAGGGCATGTATGACACAGTAGGTGCTCTAAATATAGTAACTAATTTTAATGCTTCAAAATCTTTTGCAATAATAATTTATTATAAAATTGCATTATATGATTATAATAAAAAATTGTGTTAATTTGTTGAATCTTTATTTTACCTTTTATTTTAGAAAATAAGTGTACTTAATAAGATTTTAATTGAAAATAAAAGTTTTATATATATATACTGTAGAAAATTTAAACTTTTTTAAGAAAATGAGGCTCATTTATTCTCTTGCTAACCAGTGATTATTACTTTTAACATGGTGACATATTTCCCTTGTATTACTTTTTATATTAACATAATTAATATTTACTTAAAAAAAACTGTTTATAGTAGATGAGCTTGTACCAATATTTCAATTTCCTATAGAGATTTTGAATGGGAAAGCATTTCATTTCAAAGTTAATTTGGGGGAAAATAATATCTGTCCATTACCGATTTTTTCCTTTCTAAGACATGTTATATTTATCCATTTTTAATAGCCTTTTTTAAGCCTATATATTAAGATTAATAATTATTTTTATTTATTTATTTATTTGTTTATTTATATTAAGTTTATTGGAGTAACATTTATTAATACAATCATATAATTTTCATGTGTTCATTATCATTTGACATCTGTATATTCTATTGTGTGTTTACCACCCAAAGTCCAGTTTCCTTTAGCTACCATATATTTGATCCTCTATATCCATTTCACCCTACGCTTAACCCCCTATATCTGACCCCCTTTACCCCATCTACCTCTCTCCCTCCTCCCTCACCCTGCTAGTAACCACTACTCTATAGTCTTCTGGCAACCACTAATCTATAGTCCGTATTCATGAGTCTCTGTTTGTTTGTCCTGCTCATTTGTTGCTTTTAGGTTTATATCTCATATATAAGTGATATCATGTGATTTTCAACTTTTTCTGTCTGGCTTATTTTGCTTAGCATGATTATCTCAAGTTCCATCAATGTTGTCACAAATGGCAGTATTTCATCTCTTCTTATGGCTGAGTAATATTCCATTGTATATATGTAACACAGCTTCTTTAGGCAATCATCTATTGTAGGACACTTTAGATGCTTCCATGTCATGGCTACTGTGAATAATGCTACTATGAATATCGGTGTGCAAATATCTTTATAGATATGAGTTTCCAAGTCTTTTGGGTAAATACATACTAGAGGGATTGCTGGATCATATGGTAGATCAATTGTTAGATTTTTGAGGAAACTCCATACTGTTTTCTATAGTAACTGTACCAATTTGCAGTCCCACCAGCAGTGTGTATGAGAGTTCCTATTTCTCCATATCCTCTCCAATAATTGTTATTGCATGTCCTGTTGATTATAACTATTCTAACAGGTGTGAGATGATATCTCATTGTGGTCTTGATTTGCATTTCCCTAATAGCTAGCAATGCTGAGCATTTTTTCATATATTTGTTGGCCATTTGTATGTCCTCTGGAGATCCTCTGTACATTTTTGGATTGGATCATTTGTTTTTTTTTTTTGGTTGTTGTTGTTATTGAGTCATTTGAGTTCTTTGTATATTTTGGATATTAGGCCCTTATCAGAGATGTTACTTGAAATATATTTTCCCATTCAGATGGTTGTTTCTTTACTTTGTTGACAGTTTCTTTTGCTGAGCAAAAGCTTTTTAGTTTGATGTAGTCCCATTCATTTATTTTTACTTTTACTTCCCTTGCTATTGAGGTCAAATTCATAAAATTCTCTTTAAGTCCAAGATCCTTGAGTTTATTTCCCATGTTTTCTTCTATGCACTTCATTGTTTCAGGTCTTTAATCCATTTTGAGTTAATTTTGGTGTGTGGTGATAAAAAACAGCCTAATTTCAGTCTTTTGGAGGTGCCTTTCTAGTTTTCCCAGCACCATTTATTGAAGAGGATTTTCTTCTCCATTGTATGTTTTTGGCTTTTTTGTCAAAAATTATTTGCCCATATAAATATGGGTTTGCTTCTGGACTCTCAATTCTGTTCCATTGGTCCATGTGTCAGTTTTCCTGCCAATACCATGCTATTTTGATTACTGTCACTTTTTAGTATAATTTGAAGTCGTGCAGAGTGATGTCTCCAGGATTGTTCTTTTTTCTCAAGATGGCTTTGGCAGTTCAGAGTCTTTTGTGCTTACATACAAATGTGATGATTTTTTTGTTATATTTTTTAACAAATGCTGATGAGATTTTGATGGAGATCGCATTAAATCAGTATGATGCTTTAGGTAGTATGGTCATTTTAACTATGTTGATTCTTCCAATCCAAGAACACGGAATATCTTTCCATTTCTTTCTATCTTCGATTTCTTTTAATAGGGTCTTATAGTTTTCATTATAACGGTCCTTCACATGTTTCATTGAATTTATTCCTAGGTATTTTATTCTTTTTATTCTAATTGCTAAGGAAATTATTTTTTCCACTTCTTTTTCTGACACTTTGTTGTTAGAGTATAGGAACACTATAGATTTTTGAATATTGATTTTGTATCCAGATATTTTACTGTCTTTGCTTATTGTTTCTAGTAGTGTTCTTGTGGAATTTTTTAGGTTTTCTCTATAGAGAATCATGTCACCCACAAACAGTGACAATTTGACTTCTTCATTTCCTATTTAGATGTCTTTCATATCTTTCTCTTGTTTGATTGCACTCGCTAGCACTTCCAGTGTTATATTGAATAGCAGTGGTGATAGTAGACAGACAGCCTTGCCTTGTTTCTAATCTTAGAGGGATGTTTTTTTTGTTGTTTTTCACCATTAAGTGTAATGTTGGCTGAGGGTTTGTTATAGGTGGCCTTTATAATGTTAAGGCACTTTCCTTCTATACCAATTTTGTTGAGTGTTTTGATCATAAATGGGTGCTGTATCTTGTTGAAGACTTTTTCTGCATCTATTGATATGATTATATAATTCTTATTTTTTAATTTGTTTATGTGATGTATCACATTAATAGATTTGTGTATGCTGAACCATGCCTGTGCCCCTAGGATGAAGCCTCTTTGATCATGACGTATAATCTTTGGAATATGTTTTTGTATTTGGTTCGCTGTTATTTAAGATTTTTGCATCTGTGTTCATGAGAGATATTGGTTTGCAGTTTTCTTTTTCTGTGTTATTTTTACTATGTTTTGTTATCAGAGTAATATTGGCTTCATAAAATGAATTGGAAAGTATTGCCTCCTCTTCAATTTTTTGGAAGAGTTTTAGAAGAATAGGTATTAAAGTTTCTTTGAATGTTTGGTAGAATTCACTGGTGAAGCCATCTGGTCCTGGATTTTTACTTTTTGGTAGGTTTTTGATGATTGTTTCAATTTCCACACTGCTGATAGGCCTGTTGAGATTTTCTAGTTCTTCTTGATTCAGTCTAGCAAGGTTGTATTTTTCTAAGTACTGGTTCATTTCTTCTAGTTATTAAATTTGGTGTTATATACTTTTTCATAGTATTTTTGTATGATCTTTTGTTTATCTGCTGTATCAGTCATAATTTCCCCTCTTTCATCCCTGATTCTGTTTATTTGTGTCCTTTGTCTTTTTTCTTTAGTGAGTCTAGCCAGGGATTTGTCAATTTTATTAACCTTCTCAAAGAACCAGCTCTTTGTTGTATTTATTTCCTCTTGTTTTCATTTTCAATTTTATTTATTTCTGCTCTAATTTTGATGATTTCTTTCCTTCTGCTGACTTTAGGCCTCATTTGTTCTTTCTTTTCTAGTTTTTTAAGATGAAATCTTAGGTTATTTATTTGGGCTCATTCTTGTTTTTGGAGGTAGGTCTCTAATGATGTGAACTTTCTTCTTAAACCACTTTTGCCATGTCCCAAAAGTTTTGATATGTTGTACTATTATTATCATTTGTTTCCATGTATCTCTTGATCTCTGTTTTTATTTCTTCTCTAACCCAGTTATTCTTCAGTAGCATGCTGTTTAATCTCCATGGATTTGTGGTTCTTCCTGATTTCTTTTTGCAGTTGATCTCTAGTTTCAAAGCATTATGATCAGAGAATATAGTTGGTATGATTTTAACCCTCTCATATTTGTTGAGGCTATTTCTGTGTCCCAGTATGTGGTCTATTCTTGAGAATGTTCCATGTGCACTAGAGAAGAATGCATAAGCAGCTGTTTTGGGATGGAAAGCTCTGTATATGCTAATTATGTTCAGTTGGACTAAAATGTCATTTAAGCATGTTATTTCCTTATTCACTTTCTGTTTGGATAATCTGTCTATATCCAACAGTGAGGTATTTAGATTCTCTAGTATGATAGTGTTTTAATCTGCTTCTCTCTTTAGTTCTATTAGTAATTGCTTTATATATTTGGAGCTCCTTGATTGGAAGCATAGATATTAATAAGTATTATATCTTTTTGGTGCATGACTCCCTTTATCATTATGAAATGTCCCTCAGTATCTTTCTTTACCTTTTTTATTTTGAAGTCTATTTTATCCGATATTATCACTGCTACTCCCGCTTTTCTCTGAATGCCTTTTGCTTGAAATATCATTTTCCACACTTTCACTTTGAGTCTATATTTGTCTTTGGAGCTGAGGTGTGTCTCCTGGAGGCAGCATATGGTTGAATTTTGTTTTTTTTGATCCATTCTGCAGCTCTGTGCCTTTTTATTGGTGAGTTTAGTCCATTTACATTTAGGGCAATTATTGAAATATGAGGTCTTCTTATAGCCATTTTATCTTTTGCTTTCTAATAGCTCGGTGCTTCCATTGTTTCCTTGTCCACGTGTTTCTGTTTTCTTTATTTTGGTCGGCTTTTATGGATTTTGCCTCTGGTTCTTTTTGTTTCATGTTATATCTTATAGTTCTGAATCTTTGGTGTGTGGTTACCATTATAAATATAAAAAGGATAGTTATATACATACAGTCATCCATTTTCTTCTGTGTGTGCATTATCTCCATTTCCCTTTGTGAATTTGGTTCTTTGATCCTCCTCTTTTCAGTCATTGTCTCAATTTTCCTTATGTATGCTGAATGTTCACTACTATCTTGTTATAACAATTCACCTCTTATTATTTAAGCTATAATTCTCTGCTCTTAATAAGGATTGCACTCCTCTGCTTCTAATTTACCTGATAGTCACTTTACTCCTAATTATGTATTTTGTTGTTGTTATTTTGTTTTAGGTCAGCTGACCCCTTTCAGTATTTCCTGTAGTTCAAGTATCATAGTGGAGAATTCCCTCATTTTTTGTATGTCTGGAAAGGTCTTTATTTCTCCTTTACATCTAAAGGAAAGCTTAGCTGGATACATTATTCTAGGCTGGTAGTTCCTTTCATTCAATAGTTCGAATATTTGATTCCACTCTTTTCTGGCTCGTAAGGTCTGTGCTGAGAAGTTTGATGATAGTCTAATGGGTTTTCCTTTACACATTACCACTTTCTTCTCCCTGGCTACCTTGAGAATTCTGTTTTTGTCATTGATTTTTAATAACTTTAATACAATGTGTCTCGGTGAAGCCTTTTTGGGTTGAGATAATTGGGTGTTCTGTTGACTTCTTGAATTCCAACTTCCAGCTCATTCCTTAGATTTGGGAAATTCTCGTCAACTATTTGTCTAAAAATGATTTCTACTTTCTGCCCTTTTTCCTCGCCTTCGGTAATGCCCATTATTCTTATATTTCCTCCCCTGAGTTCTTGTATTTCTCTTTCATTATTTTTCATTCTTCAGTTTCTATTTTTTTCCTTCTGATTTATTTCCAGATTTCAATCTTTGATATCACTGATCTTTTCCTTCATTTGGTTGACTCTATTTTTCCAGGCTTGCTATTTTATTTTTCAACTCTTGCAGTGTGTTTTTCATCTCAAGAATATCTATTCTGTTCTTCTTGAGGGTTTCAATCTCTTTACTCTTCTCATCTAGTTGTTTTTTTTTTTTTTTTTTTTCAGAAGTACCATCCTGAAGTCTCTGTCATTTAAGTCACATATTTCTATGTTTGTAAACTTATTTTCTGGAGATTTTTTCTCTTTCTTTCTGAAACGCATTGTCGCCTTGATTGTTCATGGTGTTTAGGGGAGTATTTCTGCACCTGGGCATTAATGGAATTGTATTCTGTTGCTTTTCAGAAAAAAAGATTTATTAAATAAAGGTCTCTCTTTAGCCTGGTGCAAAGAAGGTGCTTTTCTTTTGATTTCCAGGAGGTGGTGTCTAATCCTCTTGGATCCTTAACAGTTTTAGTAGAGTTTGCTCAGATTTCCCTGGAGCCCCATGGTGCTCAGTCTCAGAGGGTATGGAGAGGAGGGGCCCTCTGGTTTGGGCATTGAGGGCTGCCACTCAACCTTGGTTTTGCAACCAGGGTCAGTAAAAATTAGCTGTTGTTTCTCTGCGATCCCACCCCACTTCTTCACTTTCTGCCCTGATGATTGGGCTCTCCTGTGGGCTTGTACACTATCGGGCAGGGTTGTTCAGGAGAGTCACTGTGCCTTCACCAGTCCCTCTCCTCCTACAGGGAGCTCTGGCAGCTGAAAAAGGCAGCTTCTTTATTATTCCCAGTCTACCACCTGATACCTGGGGTTCTGACCTGTGTTAGCTCTTATGCGCAGATCCCATTCTGAGTGTGCAGTTTTGGTGTTTTTTGTTGAGTTTTAGATGTTCAGCTTAGTGTTGTTTCAAAGGGAGAGATCTGGGGATGTCTCTCACTCCACCATGTTTTTCCAATAATTACGTTTTTTATATGGACCTTAAACATGCCTTTTTGTAGATTAATACAACATTCTAGTTTTATTGCTATTAGAAATATAACCCTTCCCATATGTTTCCTGAAGTGATTCATTGACTTTTTCATTGTATTTATTTTAAACATTTTATCTAGACACTAAGCTCTATTTCTTTATTTATCTTGTGGTATTTTTAAATTTTATCGACTTTAAAATCATATCACATAGAAATGATAGTTGTATATAAATCTTTACAATTTTAGAATTCATTTTTCAAAAATTCATGATTTAAGTGGTGGTGTTAAAAATATATTAAAAAGTAGTAATAGCAGTCATTTTTATTTTATTCTAAACTTCTCAATATTAAAATTAAAAGCTATTAGAAAGTTAGAAACTCTTTAAATATTAGAAGGTGTTTCTGATATTTGCCATAGGTGTTTTTATCATGTTTAAGAAAGTTTATTTTATTTGTAACTTATGATTATAATTTTTTTATTCATAAATAGGCCTTGAATAATTACTTAAAATTTTAACATGTTGAAAGATGATTGTATATTCACTTCTTTCTTATTCTTTTAATCGGCAAAAAAGTTAAATGCTGAATTTTTTAAAATTCCTGGTTAAATCGATTGGTCACAATGTACTGTTTTTCTAACATAATTATGGAGTTGGTCTATAAATTAGTTAAAATACTTTAAATGAAAGTTTCAACAAAATCCAATCCAAATTGATTCAGATAAAAAGGGAAATGTATTAGCTTGCAAAGCAAGAAGTCAAGTAGGACTGCTAAGAATTGGATGAGTTAAGAGCTAAAAAAAATTATTAAGAACACAAGTTATTTTCAGTTTCTCAATGTACCATCATTACAACATGGTTGTAAATATCATTTCTAATAGCCAAATTCTTTCCTATTCCATAAATGAACTAGAATGTATTTAATCATTAACTTTGTATTATATATTTAGGTTATTCAAATAAGTTACACTTGTGAGTGTTTTTAAGAAAAATGTAGACTGATCTTTTCAATATTGTATACACGTATGTTTTTAAAAGTTAGATTCAGAAAAGTGGAAGTATAGAATCATAAGATATGAGCAAGTTAGGGCTGTAACCTAGAAACGTTTTCTTCCTCTCAGTGGCTGTGTGTGAGAGTGCCTGGCTTACTGTTTGTCCTCTCATAACTGTTGCCAGCATTGAGTATAAATAAAGAGAAAAAACAAAACCTGTATTTGTAAGAATATGTATATGTGTATGCTAATTAGATAATTTACTGTTATGACATCATGTCCATTATGCATAAGTCATCCCATTCTACTTATAGTGGTTTAGAAATTGCATCTGTTTTTATTACTTCAGGAAAAATCTTTTTGGTGAACAGGGAACATTGAACAATTTTTTGGTGATTTACATTTTTGCAGCTCAATTTCCCTTTAATCCATTTGTTGTAAGAACAAAAATTTTAATGTAAAAGTAGGTCTGATCACTTTCTAAACAGTGATCAAAATTTCATGTATAAAGGCCTGAACAGGAAGGGATGAGGTAAAATTGCTGCAAGCCGGTGGAAGAAGAGTGTTCTGTGAGTTTGATGAGAGACATGAAAGAGTGGCTAAGTACATAAAGGCTGAGGATAGCAAAGGGAAACATAAGAGGTATTTCTAGGGATTATAATTTCTTCATGGTATTTGACAAGTGTAAGTAAAGGATTTGAAGTATGCTGAAATTATTTTTAATTGCATGAATTATGTTTTATGGCCCACAGCACCTCTATGAGACTGAATGACGTTATTTGTTTAGGCTTCTCATCACATTTTGATTGTGCCCAGCATGAGTATTATTAAATCCAAGATAACATAGCAGTTTTTGCCAACATTTTAATATTTCCTCTTTATTATTCAGTTCTTCCTCACTTTTCATCTGTGGTAGGGATGCTTCTTTCAAATTCTCTGTCAGACAAGATAATGAAACATCTGTTTAGCACCAATCATTTGTAAGGTTGAGAGAATATGAGAAAAGTATTTAAGATCATTTGGAGGAAATGGATCCACAGTTGTAGAGAGCATAGTTATTTACCTAGCTTGAATCTAATCTTGACCTTCTCTTTCCTAACCAAACCTTGATTAGTTAAGGTGTCAATAACAAACTGATCAGCCCACTTCATTTCTGAGAGGCTGGCTTCATCCTCATTTTCAGTGGTGGTTTATGGTATGCTTAATTCAACAAGCACATGCCATTCTCTTAGCTTTTGAAATTCCAGCTGTTCATACTTAGGAAAAGATCACATTCCCTGTTGAGAAAGAGATTCTCTTCCACTGTATGTTTGTAAGGAGGCATATTCTCATGTGCTGCTGAGAGCCTTTATACAATCTTAAAGGTAGTCAGTCATAGGATGAAGCCAACAACATGAACAGCAGAGCAAAGAGATGGAAAGAACTGAAGTCCCTGATGACATCATTAAGCTACTGAACCAACAGTTCATGACATCTGCCTTTCTCATGACTTCTTGTTATGGGAGTTAATAACTTTGAAAACATTTTTGGCTGGATTTTCTGTTATTTACAGCTGAAAGCATAATGACTGATATAGCAGTTAATAATTACATAAGAAAGTTTTGATAATTATTACAGTACTTTAATCTAAAAACCATTATTTACTTTTATGTAGATATAAACAATCTGGAGTGCATCATTATTTTTAGTGCAAAGGAAAATGTTACTTTTTTTCTCAAACATATTTGCTTTTGTATTAGTAGTAGATACTCTTTTGCATACCCTACAAATAAATCCTTCTCCTTTTTCTCTGTTATAGTTTGAAAGTAAAATACCACCTAAATGTTTATGTGATTTAGAAGACTATTTTTGTCTATATTAATGAAACTCTACCATACTATTGACTCAATAACTTGAAATTTTCTAATATTATGCAATGTATTAATGAATTTTAATAGTCGATTAATTTGGTGAAAACAGTTATTTTAATGTATGCATAAACAGTTGCTGTATTTGAATTTACAAGATCTAAAGGTTTGAGAAGATATGTTTGTATTTTTATTACTATTAGTAACAAGATAATTAGTGAATAAAAAATTATTAGATCTCAATATTCTTACTGTCAATTTTTACTATAAAAATATGAAAGAAGAGAACTCTGCTAAAGTAAACTTGATAACTTACTAATAAAGAAAGATTAATTAAATGTTTTATATTTTGTAGAATAAAATTCAAAATTACAAAAATGACTTGTCTTGAACATTCTGTAACATGTAACACATTCTTTACTCAGTTTTTTATCTTTTTATGTAGCAGATAAATTATGCAGAGTGAAATAAAACCTTCAAATATGTAAAAACAAACATTAAGACATGTACTTTCCTTTAATAATCATGTGATTACACCCAGGAAGTACTCACCTGTGATGCTCCTCCAGTAGGAATTTGCATTCAGGAATAAAAGTAAAAGGACTGGAGGAAAGATAGAACTCCATATTAGAGTAGGAATTATGTTTAGAGGACAGGTACTTGTTAAGATTAACTGATAATAAATAAACTTAGATTTTATGTGAATAATCTCTAAATTTTATTCGTTGCTCTGCTAGAACATAGAAGGGACACAAATTGTGAAGTCGTTACTTTTACAAACACAAAGGGCTATCTTGAAGGAAAGGAGAAGATAGAAATATGTAGATTCATGTGACAAAGAAAAACTATATTTCTGTATTACAGTAAAATGACAAAACTGAATCTGAGGTTTTTATTTTGGGTGATGAGAAAAATCAACACAGCATTATCAGATAGAAGTAAGTCAATAAATCAATAAATAAGTAGGAAGGAAGATATTCTTTGTTGGTTTTTCATCATCTTTATGTAAACTATTATTTCATATATTTTGTACATTTGTGTGGTGGAGAAGGTGAGTTGTTTCAAGTGAAAGAGTCAGAACCCATGCATTATCACTTGTGTTCACTATTTTATGCCCAGTGTCTAGAACCATGCATGGGACATAGTAGTACTCCATATCTGAATAAATACAATGTAAAAATATTATCTATATATGACGATACCAACTCTTTTACTGCTACAATACCTATTATGAATGACATTCAAAAGGACAATACCTTGCTCTAGATATATGCTTCTATTGTCATTCAAAACTATTCTCAAGAAAGTAAAACAATGTAATAACTGTTGATCAGAGCAATTATTAACACAGGATTGTGGCAGAGATAGGAGAGTCTTCCAATTATGTGCAAATATCTATGCTTCTTATAACCTATTTTATTGCATTAAAAATGTGTATAATGTTCTATAAAAAGAACTTTAAGTTCCCTTGATTTTACTTAAAAATAATTTGCATACTTGATTATTAGTAGGCAAGATTTTCTACACACTTTACAATTAATCTCATAATGTTGCTGCTGATCTAGGCATTTGCACAGTATATACAACTGTGTAGCCTAATTTTCCTTTTTTTAAATGTGAGCCTTAGACTCATGAATTGCATTTGAATTAGTGGGATTCATGATTTTATTTTAGTGCCTGACAATGACTTGGTTTAGATAGTCTTTACCTCAATAGTTGATGGTTCTCAAATATAATCCAAATGTTTTGACCTTATCATCACTAAAAATATGTCTAAAATGTAAGGAAAATTTAGCCCTCAATTTTCTGATTCATTTACTCATCAAACTATCTTATTAAAGCCACTTCATATTCAAGAAACTTCTTAGCAAATTATTTCCAGCATATTTTACAGTCCTAGGAAGTTGACACTTACTTACCCAATTAAATCCCTGTAGATTCTCCTCAGTGTATAATTCAGAGCTCACACAGATTTTATGTTGCTACAATTAGTAGGGAGGTAGGTCTCTAAATCCTCTCTAAAACATTTATGGTAAGCAACTCAAACCAAATTCCTATCAGCTATTCACACCTAATCCCTCGCCTCCTGCACAAAATTAAAGGAATACATTTCATTCTCTTACTGTTTTTAGAATTATGTTTCCTAATATTTATTTAAATCTTGTTCAATGTGTGTGGTTTCTTCAAACCCAGTATACTCTACATTTCTTAATATTCTGTTGTTATTGGTGACATCGACTCTTTTCTTTACAAAACAGTATAGTTCTTTTTATCTATATTTTTTCTTAAAAAGAAAATGTAGGCCTCATTTTCTTCAATATTAATAAAAATCAAAACAATTGTAACAAGACCAAGAAAATTGGCACTCTAAACCCAAAGGAATCTGTTTTAACTAATGCCAGGGGAAAAAAAAATAAGTGTCACTTGATAACATGTTAAATCTAAATTGAAAATAATCTGATGAAAACAAATGAAAGAAAATTAAAGACATATTTTAGGTCATCAGACTAAAGTGACCTGAAAAGAAGTGAAGGTATAAATTTGTGCACAAAAAACTGAAAGCATAATTTTATAAATGAAAATCTATAAGGTTTTGATGTAAATCATGTTGGAAATATGAGGAAATAAATGAAATGAGACAACCACAGTCAACTCTCAATTTACCAGGGTATTTGGGGGAATGAGGTCATGGTTTACCCCAAATCAATTGTAAACATATCATACAGACTTTACACATATACTGGCTAACCATGAGCATTATCAACTGCCCAAATATGTGTGTGTGTGTGTGTGTACATACACATATGTGTGTGTGTGTGTACATACACACAAATATGCTTTTTTGGAAATGTTTTGGAAAATCAGCAATTTTAAAAGAAAGCAAGAAAGTAAAATTTTGAATAAGACAGAGAAATTTAGACATATTTTGTGATCAGCAGAGTGATTTTGTTTTTGATCATATACCAGAGATTATATTCACGGGTCTGGAGTGTGAGGAATATCTATAATAGAGACTGAGATTTATTTTGCAGTAGAAGTAGGCTGATGGGTTCTGTTTTTCTCCATATATCTACTTCTCAGTTCAGTCCTTCCCCTCAGCTTTTGCTGATTTATAATCATCTATGATAAATCCATGTATGTATCTTAAATGAACAGTTTTATGAGTTTTGACCAACCTCACAAGGTTGATGTGAGGATTAAATGGAACATCATAGATGAAAACTCCTTGCACAAGGCCAGACATACAAAATAGGCACTTAATAAATGTTAGTTTCCCTTCCAAAAAGAAAACAACAACAACAACAACAACCCCATTAAAATAGAGAACATTTCTATCATTCTAGAATGTTTGCTCAAACTCACTTTCTATTAATCCCTTTCTTTGTTCCCCTACTTCAACTTAATTACTGTTCTGATTTTTATACCTATTTTGCCTTTTCCTGAACTTCATATGAATGATATTATGCAGTATGTACTTATTACATCTTGTTTCTTTTGCTTAACGTTATTTGATGAGATGGTATATCAGTATGTATATCATAGGTTCAGTTTTTCTATTGCTGAGTATTATTTCATTACATAACTATATTATAATTAGTTTATTCTTTCTCTTCTTAATGAATATTGGTGGTGTTTTCAATTACTTGTTTCTGCTATGAACATTTATGTGTATGCCTCCTTTGAAGGAAGTCTCACCTTTGAAGATAAAAAAAAAAATCCCCTTTGTAGTAGGTTGAATGTTATATTACTTGGAAAAAGTGTCTTTGCAAATGTAATTATAGTAAGGATATTGAGACAAGGAGATTCCTCCGTATTATCCCAGTGGGGCCTAAATACAATCATAAATACCTTATAAAATAAAGGAAAATGGTGTTTTGAGAGACTCAGAGAAGAGGAGGAGGCAATATGGCCATAGAAGCAGAGGTCATAGTGATGAGGACATAGCCAAGGAATGCCTGGAGGCAGCAGTAGCTGAGAGGTGAGGAACAGATTTTATCCTAGAGCTATATAAGGGAGCATGGCCCTATTAGATTTAAGATTTCTAGCCTCAACAACTGGGAAAAAATAATTTTCTCTTGTTTTGTTTCCAAGATTTTGGTAATTTGTTACAGCGGCCTTGGAAAACCAATATACTCTTCCTAGTCTCTCCTCCCTTGCTGGCTTTGTATTTGAAACTGAAGATACACCAGGGAAAGATCTTGCTTGGGGAAAAAGGTATGTCTTTTAATGCCCATTATCAACTTTAGTTTTTCAATTTTATTCCTGAATAACCAAAATTAATTATATTAATACTAAACATAATTAGAAAAGCTTGAGTTGCTATAGTAATTAAGGAGAAAAATGTCATAGCACAATGTTTTTCTTCACACTATAGGTAAAATTTCATAATCTCAAAACCTAGAGAAAAAAATGCTGATAAAAAAAATACTACAACATACTGAGGAAAAATATTTGGGGCACAGACTCTTGCTCTCAGTAACATGCATGTATGTTGGCAGTACACCATTTTGCTTAATTAACCACCACCTTCTGACTTTTCACCAAAAAATTTGTATTAGGTTTACTAGAAAGTGGCTGTAAGTTTTTAGGTTTATTAATAAACTCTATTCAATTAAGCATATAGCTTCTAATATATATGTAAGTAGTAAAAGCAGTGGGATATAAATTAAAGGGATCCAGTGACTAATCTTAAGTTGTTATCACTTAATAGTAAAATAGATTTGTTATATAAATGTTACACATAACAATATATATTAAAAACATTTTTACCAAGGGAATAAATATCTCTGCATCAAACATTATTAACAAAAATAAAGAATACTTTTTAAAAATTCATGTTAGTATTTCTATTCTGATTCAGATTCAGGAAAAATAATTCTATATTTATCTACTTGAGCTACCATAATTAAATGCCATAGAAAGAATGTCTGGTTTAATTAACAGAAATTTATTTTCACACATTTCTGAAGACTGGAATTCCATCCCAATGCCCAGCACAATTGATGTCTGAGAGTTCTCTACTTAAATTTCGGACAATGGCCTTCTCAATGTGCACTTATATGGTGTAGAAAGAGATAAGAGAGACAGAGAGATATCTTTCTCCTTTTTCTTATAAGGCCACAGTTCCAATGGATAAGAGCCCCATTCTATGACCTCATTAAACCTTAATTACTTCCTAAAGATTCTATATCTAGATATAGTCACACCAGGGTTTGTACTTCTAATATACGAATTTAGGAGGGCATAATTCAGCCCACAGAACATGCTTAAATCTTCTTCAACTTTAAATAAAAGTGTATTATACATACACACACAAACAAAACACTCAAACTTCTCTCAGGTCTCTTAATGTCTATGTCTCTCTCTCTCTCTTAATTTTTTTTTTTTTGTATTTGTCATCAAATGATGCCTTCATTTCCTTTTCTCCCATTCCCAAGAAGAGACTGAAATAAGGCTTCTTATCTCACCTTTCTAATTACACTTTTAGTGACCTACTTGCCAAATTCATTCGTCATTTTAAAATGTACTTTGTGCTGTTTTTATATTGTATTTGACATTGACTTTTTGACAGCTTGAAATTTTTTTCTTTAGCTCCCATGAAATCATTGAGATTAGAATTATATACTAGTTTATTACTTGCTCATAGTATGAACTCAGTAAATGCTAATATAATAGAATTGATTATTTTGCTAATAGTATTTGTTTATATTTTCTATATATAATTGTATATCTTTTTAAATGAGTGTAGTAAAATTCATGCACATGTTAATATATAGAATAGATCATTTTATAATTTTAAATTACTTGTTATTTATCTTTTAACTACACTTATATAATATTTTATATAAGCTAATATTATCTCAATTTTATATAACATAATTATTTTCCTTTTCTCTTCAAAAATGAGATAGTAGAGACAATGTTTATTAAAGATGTTATAAATTAATACTTTTAAAAAAGATTACCATTATTTGTTATATTGGATGAAAAGACCGACAATACTTCACATTTAAACCTTCATTTCTTTTATACAAAATAGATTTTATTTTTTAAATTATTTTTAATTGAAGAAATTATTTTAATTTTTTTCCCCCCATCTACCCCCTTTCCCCTACCCTCTGGTAACCACTAGTCTATTGTCCATATCCATGAGACTTTGTTTGTTCTGTTCATTTTTGCTTTTAGGTTTATATCTTCCATATGAGTGATATCATATGTTTTTCAAGATTTCCTGTCTGGCTTATTTCTCTTAACATGACTATCTCCATGTCAATCCATGTTGTTGGAAATGGCAGTATTTCATCTTTTCTTATGGTTGAATAATATTCTTTATATATATGTACCACAGCTTCTTTATCCAATCATCTATCTTAGGATATTTGATTGCTTCTATGTCCTAACCACTGTAAATAATGCTGCTATAAACATCAGTGTGCAGATATCTTTTTGAATATGAGTTTTCAAGTCTTTAGGGTAAATACCCAGTAGAGGGAAAGCTGATCAATTCTTAGTTTATTTAGGAACCTACCTACATACTGTTTTCCATAGTGATTGTACCAATTTGCAGTCCCACCAGCAGTGTATAAGAGTTCCTATTTCTCCGTATCCTCTCCAACATTTGTTATTACTTGTCCTGTTGATTATAGCTATTCTAACAGATGTGAGATGGTATCTCATTGTGGTTTTGATTTGCATTTCCTAATAACTAGTGATGTTGAGCATTTTTTTCACATATTTGTTGGCCATTTGTATGTCCTCTGAGGAGAAGTGTCTGTTTAGGTCCTCTGCCCATCTTTTGATTGGATCATTTGTTTTTTTGTTGGTATTGAGTCATATGAGTTGTTTGTATATTTTGAATATTAGGCCCTTATCAGAGACATTACTTACAAATATGTTTTCCCATTCTGATGGTTGTCTCTTTACCTTGTTGACAGTTTCTTTTGCTGAGCAGAAGCATTTAAGTTTGATATAGTCTCATTCATTTATTTTTGCTTTTACTTCCCTTGCCTTTGAGGTCAAATTTATAAAATCCTCTTTAAGTCCAAGATCCTTGAGTTTCGTTCCTCTGTTTTCTTCTATGTATTTTATTGTTTCAGGTCTCATATTCAGATCCTTAATTCATTTTGAGTTAATTTTGGTGTGTGATGATAGACAGCAGTCATTTCATGCATTTGCAGGTGGCCTTCAAATTTTCTCAGCACCATTTATTGAAGAGAGTTTCCTTTCTCCACTGTATGTTTTTGACTTTTTTGTCAAAAATTATTTGCCCATATAAATATGGATTTACTTCTGGACTCTCAGTTCTGTTCCATTGGTCTATGTGTTTGTTTTTCTGCCTATATCATGCCATTTTGATTATTGTCACTTTGTAGTATAATTTGAAATTGGGCAGAGTGATGCCCTATCCTCATTCTTTTTTCTCAAGATGGCTTTGGCAATTCAGGGTCTTTCATGCTTGCATACAAATCTGATGATTTTCGTTCCGTTTCTTTAAAAAAGGCTGATGGGATTTTGATGGAGATTGCATTAAATCTGTGTAATGCTTTAGGTAATAAGGTCATTTGAACTATGTTGATTCTTCCAATCCAAGTACATGGAATACCTTTCCATTTCTTTGTATCTTCTTCGATTTTTTTTTTATAAGGTCTTATAGTTTTCATTACCTAGATCCTTCACATATTTCATCAGATTTATTCCTAGGTATTTTATTCTTTTTATTCCAATTGCTAAAGGAATTATTTTTACCACTTCTTTTTCTGACACCTCGTTGTTAGAGCATAGGAACGCTATGGATTTTTGAGCATTAATTTTGTATCCAGATATTTTACTGTATTTGCTTATTATTTTTAGTAGTACTCTTGTGGAGTCGTTCGGGTTTTCTATACAGAGAATCATGTTATCCTCAAATAGTGACAGTTTGACATCTTCATTTCCTATTTGGATGCCTTTTATAGCTTTCTCTTGCCTGATTGCACTAGTTAGGACCTCCAATGTTATACTGAATAAGAGTGGAGATAGTGGACAGCCTTGCCTTGTTCCTGATTAGAGGGAAGGTTTTTGTTTTTCACCATTAAAGATAATGTTAGCAAGGGGTTTGTCATATATGGCCTTTATTATGTTAAAGCACTTTTCTTGTATACTGATTTGTTGAGTGTTTTGATTATAAGTGAATGTTATATCTTGTTGAAGACTTCTTCTGCATCTATTGATATGATTATATAATTCTTATTTTTTAATTTGTTTATGGGGTGTATCACATTAATCGATTTGCATATGTTGAACCATCTCTGTGCTTCTAGGATGAAGCCCACTTGACTGAGGTGTATAGTCTTTTTAATATGTTGCTGTATTAGGTTCGCTAGTATCTTATTTAGGATTTTTGCATTTATGTTTATGAGAGATATTGGTCTCTAGTTTTCTTTTTTTGTGTGTGTTGTCTTTACCAGGTTTGGGTATCAGAGTGATATTCACCTCATAAAATGAGTTGGGAAGCAATGCCTCCTCTTTGATATTTTGGAAGATTTTGAGGAGAATAGGTATTAAAAAAAATTTTGTTTTGAATGTTTGGTAGAATTCACTGGTGAAGCCATCTGGTCCTAGACTTTTACTTTTTGCTAGATTTTTAATGATTGTTTCAATTTCCATACTACTAATCAGTCTATTTAGATTTTCCAGTTTTTCTCGATTCAGTCTAGGAAGGTTGTGTTTTTCTAAGTACTGGTCCATTTCTTTTAGATTATTGAATTTGATATCCTATACTTTTTCATACTATTCTTGTATGATCCTTTGTATTTCTGCTGTGTCAGTCATAATTTCCTCTCTTTCATCCCTGATTCTGTTTATTTGTGCCCTTTCTCTTTTTTCTCTAATGAGTCTAGCCAGGGGTTTGTCAATTTTATTACTTTTCTCAAAGAACCAGCTCTTTGTTGCATAGTTATTTATTTATTAACTTTTTGTTTCTTTTGTTTTCAATTTAATTTATTTCTGGTTTAATTTTGATTATATATATATTTTTTACTTCTGCTGACCTTAGGCTTTAAATAGGATAATAGGAGAGAATTCAACCAAGAGATTGCCATAAACACGTACATAGCTATTATTTTGTATTTCACAAAGGATTTACTGCATAATTCAAAACAGCCTCCTTGCTTAATGAATTTAACACTTTCTGAATGTTGCATTGGCCCCACTTCTCAGGAATACACTCAGCAAGTAACATAGGAGGTGCCTGTCCTAACGGTGTACATTTTAAGCCAGTACATGTTCTTCCTTTTCTACTTTTCTAAGATGAAGCATTTGGTTGTTTATTTGGGCTCCTTCTTGTTTTTGGAGATAGACTTATAATGATATGAACTTTCTTCTTATAACCACTTTTGCTGTGTCCCAAAAATTTTGATATGTTGTACTATCATTATCATTTGTTTCTATGTATCTCTTGATCTCTGTTTTTATTTCTTTTCTGACCCAGGTATTCCTTAGTAGTATGTTGTTTAATCTCCATGTATTTGTGGTTCTTCCCACTTTCTTTTTATAGTTGATATCTAGTTTCAAAACATTATGATCGGAGAACACGGTTGTATGATTTCAACCCTTATATATTTGTTTAGGCTATCTATGTGTCCCAGTATGTAGTTGATTCTTGAGAATGTTCCATGTGCACTAGAGAAGAATGTATAAGCAACTGTTTGGGGATAAAAGGCTCTGGAAATGTCAACTGTGTCCAGTTGCTCTAATGTGTCCTTTAAGGACATTATTTTCTTATTGATTTTCTGTTTGTATGATCTATCCATATCCGACAGTGGGTGTTTAGGTCCCCTACTATGATAATGTTTTGGTCTGTTTCTTCCTTTAGTTTTATTAGTAATAGTTTTACATATTCCAGTTCCTTGATTGGGAGCATAGATATTAATGTGTTATGTCTTCTTGATGCATGATTTCCTTTATTATTATAAAGTGTTCCTCAGTATATTTCTTTACCTTTTTTTATTTTGAAGTCTGTTTCATCCAATATTAGTACCACTACTCATGCTTTTCTCTGAATGCCCATTTGCTTGAAATATCATTTTTCATCCTTTCACTTTGAATCTATATTTGTCTTTGGAGCTGAACTGTGTCTCTTGGAGGCAGCATATGGTTGGGTTTTGTTTTTTGATCCAATCTACCACTCCGTGGCTACATTTACATTTAGGGTGATTATTGAAATATGAGGTCTTCTTATAGCCATTTTATATTTTGCTTTCTCGTAGGTTAGTGTTTCCATTGCTTCTTTACCCTTGTGTTTCTGTTTTATTTTGGTTGGATTTTGTCGGTTTCTCTTTCGTCCTTCTTGATTTATGCTATATACTTCAGTTCTGAATCTTTGGAATGTGGTTATCATTATGACTATGTAAAGGATAGTTACACACACACACACACACACACACACACACACACACACACATATAGTCATCCATTTTCTTCTGTGTGTGCCTTATATCCAGTCCCCTTTGTGAATTTGGATCTTTGAATCCTCCTCTTTTCAGTCATTGTTGTCTTAGTTTGTCCCTATGTATGTTGATTGTTCATTACTCTCTCTTTATAGCAAATCTCTTCTTATTTTTTAAGTTTATAATGCCTTGTCCTTGGTAAGGGTTGCACTTCTCTTCTTCTATCAGCCTGCTAATCTCACTACTCCTAATTTTGTATTTTTTTTTTTTGTCATTTCGTTTTAGGTGAGCTGACCCCTTTCAGTATTTTCTTGAGTGCAAGCCTCATAGTGGAGAATTTTCTGAGTTTTCATATGTCTGGAAAGGTCTTTATTTCTCCTTCAAATCTAAAGGAGAGCTTAGCTGGATACATTATTCTTGGCAGGTATTTCCTTTCATTTAATAGTTTGAATATTTGATTCCACTCTTTTCTGGCTTGCAATGTTTGTGCTGATGATAATCTAATGGGTTTTCCTTAATCGTTTACCATCTTCTTTTTCCTGGCTGTCCTTAGAATTCTGTCTCTATTGCTAATTTTTGATTATTTTAAAATAATGTATCTTGATGAAGACCTTTTTGGCTTGAGATAATTGGGTATTCTGTTGACTTTTTAAATTCCAAGTTCCAGCTCATTTCTTAGATTTGAGAAATTCTCATCGACTATTTGTCTGAAAATGCTTTTTAATTCCTGCTTCTTTTCCTCACCTTCAATAATGCCCACTATTCTTACATTTTCTTTCCTGATGGTATCAGCTAGTTCTCGTATTTCTCTTTCATTATTTTTCATTCTTTGGTTTCTTTCTTCTTTCTCTGATTTATTTCTAGATTTCTGTCTTTGATATCACTGATCCTTTTCTCCATTTGGTCAACTCTAATTCCCAAGCTTTTATTTAATTTTTCAGCTCTTATAGTGTGTTCTTTATCTCTAGAAGTTCTGTTCTGCATTTTTTGAGAATTTCAATCTCCTTGCTAAAGAACTCATTCTGCTCCTCTAGCTATTTTTTCAATTCTTGAAACTGTCAATATGATTCATTTCAGATCTCACTGAGTTTTTTTTTTTTTTTTTAGAAATACCATACTGTCATATAAGTTGCATATTTCTATGTAAACTTATTTTCTGGAGATTTTCTTTTTTCTTTCTGAGATGCCTTGTCATCTTGGTTGTTCATGGTGTTTAATAGACTATTTCTCTGCCTGGGCACTACTAGAAGTCGATTCTAGCCTTTGGCAAAGAAGGCTTTTTTTCTTTTGATTTTCACTAAGTGGCATCTAAGCCTCTTGGATCCCTGCTTTATAGAAAGCTTTAATGTCTTTTTTTTCTTATAGATATTTAATCAAGCTCACTAGTCTCAGTCTAAATTCTTGTAAGTGTTAGTGACAGTTTCGGTAGTGTTTGCTTAGATTCCCCTGGGGCTTCATGGTGTTCTGCCTCAGAGGGTATGAGGGCAGGGACCCTCTGGGTTGGGAGATATGGGCTGCATCTCAGCCTCAGTTTTGCAACCATGACTGATAAAAAACAACTGTTGTTTCTCTGCCATTCCCCACTTCTCTGCCTTCTGCCCTGATAACTGGGCACTGCCGCTGGCCACGCAGAGTTCACAGCACTCCCAGGCAGGGCTATTTAGGGCATTTGCCGCATCTTCTTCTCCACCCTCCTCCTTCAGGGAACTCAGACTGGGAGAGGCAGCTTCTTTGTTTCTCCCAGTCCACTGCCTGACCCCCGGGGTTCTGACCTGTGGTAGCTCTTATGTGCAGAGCACACACTCAGATGTGTTGATGTACAGTTTGGGTGTTTTTTATTGAGTTTTAGATGTTCAGTTTATTGTTATTTTAAGAGGAGAGATCTGGGGACATCTCTTACTCCACCAGGTTTCTGATGTCACTCTGTTAATTATTCATTATTTTAAAGTTACATTTTTGTTAAAATCATGAAGATTTATTTCAACTGCAACTTCATGCTATGTTTGATAACTTTTCATTTTATTACAATAATATTGGTTAGTATTTACTTTCTTTTAAATTAAAATATTCCAAACAGTATTACTTTGGTTTCTTTTGTATCCTATTTATATCCCCAAACTAATTAAAATAATCTAAAAAATATTACAATTATCTAAATTCTGTAACCCAAAGATGAAAGGCATTTTACTTTTTTTTATTTTTATTTTTATTTTTTTTTAGACGAGGCAACTCTTGGTTGACCTCACAGATTGCAAGAAACTTGTCAGCATGCAATCCGTTATTTTTTTATTTATTTTTTATGCCTGCAGCACCTAGTCTTCCTAGGTGGTCTCCTTTCCAAGTACTAATCAGACCTGGCCTTGGTTAGCTTCCGAAATTAGATGGGATTGGGCTTGTTCGGGGTAGCATGGCCATAGACTGAAAGGCATTTTAAAATCTCCATCTCCATACTGTCTTTTTATCATTCTATACCTTAATTTAAAAAAAAATGAACTATTATTTAAATTGGGAAATAATTTATTTTCCAAAACGACCACTTCATGTTAAGAATTTTTTTAGAGTTCTGGTAAGTTAGTGGAGTAGATAAATGTGGTGCATGCCTCTTTCCACAACTACATTAAAATCGCAACTAAATTTTGGAGCAATTGACCTGAAGAAGCATCTAAGGATTAGCTGAACAGAAGTCTTATAACTAAGGATATAAAGAAGAGGCCAAATCAAGACTGGTAGGAGGTACAGAGATGAGAAACAGGCTGGCCACACACTCACAGGTGGCAGTTGAGCATCAGGAGGGATATCTCAATTGTGGAGTTCCCTCTGAAGGAGCAAGGGGCTCTCCATCTTAGAATTCCAGTGCCAGAAAGAGAAGTACCCCCACAAAATTTAATTGTGAAAACAATGGGGATTACGACCATCTGGGTGATACAGAAGCAGAAGGCAGCTGGAAACACAGTTGTTCCTTAAAAGGCCGGTGCACAGATTCACTAGCAAGCACTCACTCTGGTCTCCAGCAGAGGGACAGCAATTCAGGAAGTGCCAGAGACATACAGGGAAAGGCTGAAGGTAAGGGCTGGAGGGACAGCCACCATTGTCCCTTTATTGATCCCTACTCCTGTGCAGGTGAGCACCATCTTATCTGTGTTGCACACTCCCCTCATGTAGCCAAAACTGAATGCATTGGCCTGGTGAGATCTGCTTACTCCACGCTGGTGAATCCCTGAGACCTTGTCCCACCCAACTTGCAAATTGCCTCATGGCAATTTCAGGTAGTTATGGGCAAGCAGCTCCACCTAAGCTCTCAGGGGGAATTTTTTTTTTTTTGACAGCCATCAATAGTCCTTGCTGGTGCACCTCAAGAAACACTTTTGGTGGCCAGCAACCAACCTTGGCCCTAGCTGCAGTATTTCTTGAACAAATCTCAGGGGTCTGCAGATTCAAGTCAGGCAACAATTGGTTTGAATGTGAGATTAGACTTTTGCAAATGGCCACAGGCTCAGCACTAGCAGCAAATATGAATCTGCACCAAACTGTGGAACACAGCTTGGCCTACCCTGGTGACTCCTTGAAACCCTATCTCATCTAACTCTGGTATACCCAAGGCTCATTCAGCTGCTCAGCTTTATGGGCAGCTGGCAGGCAGCCTCTGGCCTGGGGGTTCCCTGGACCTTTTGCTGAGGTACCTCAAACCTGATATTGGTGATGTTTGGCCTTTGTTCACACCATGGTCTCTCCCACAAATGCCTCCAGGTCCAGCTCAGGCAGCAGTCACACACGAATAGATATGTAGCTCCTACCAGATATCTCCAGACCAGTCACAAGTAGCAGCTGACTTTGGCTTGAACGGATACCCTCCCAAGGGGCTTCAGAACGAATATACCCAGAGGCCAGTTTTAGAACTCAACAGAGCACTACTTGATTAGTCCCACATGTAGCACACACAAAAAGTGGTCTCAGTGAGCACACAAATCCACTGGAGTGAACCCCCACCCATAGGGTCAGCCCACAAACAGCAGCTCATATGTGTGGATGTGGCCAGTGCTCACAGTCAGTCAACCTAAGAGTCAATCTCACTCACTGATGTGTCAACAACAGTCAAGGCTCAACCATAAAAGGAGAGCATATACAACTACACAAGGGTTACTCCTGGAGGACTAGGCACAGATGGTCAAGAAGACTGGGCCAGTGAGCAACAAAAAGACATCTACTACATAAGTTCACCTGGATAAGACTGGGAGATATAGCAGGTTTACCCAATAAAAAGAAAAAAAATAGAGAGAGGCAGCCAAGATGAAAAAAAAAACAAATAAATATGTCCCAAATGAAAGAAAAGAAGAAAACTCCAGAAAAAGAACTAAATGAAATATAGGCAAGCAACCTACTAGTTCAAAAAACTGTTTATAAGGAGACTTGATGAATTTAGCAGAAGAATAGATGAGTTAAGTGAGAATTTCAACAGAGAGATAGTGAGTATAATTAAAAACATAGAAAACATATAAAAGAACAAGTCAGAAATGAAGACTACAATAACTGAAATTTGGAATACAGTAGAAAGAATCAATAGTAGATTAGATGAAGTAGACAAATCAGCAATTTAGAACACAAGGTAGCAGAAAACACCCAATCAGAGCAACAACAACAACAACAAAAAAAAGAATTTAAAAAAATGAGGATAGTTTAAGGGGCCTCTAGGACAACATCAAGTACAACATTCACATCATAGGAGTACTAGAAGGAGAAGAGAGAAAGCAAGGCATTGAGAATCTATTTGAGAAAATAATGACAGAAAACTTCTCTAACCTCATGAAACAAGTAGACATATGAGTCCAGGAAGCACAAAGTTTCAAACAAAGTGAACCCAAAGAGGCCCAAATTGAGACTCACAATAATTAAAATGGCAAAGGTTAAGTTTCCTAAAAGTTTCAAGAGAAAGGCAGCTAGTTGTTTACATGAAACCTCCCATAAGAATGTCAGCTGATTTCTCAACGGAAACTTTGGAGGTAAGAAAGGACTGGCACAAAATACTTAAGGTGATGAAAACCAAGGACCAACAACCAAGACTACTCAACTCAGCATTTATCAATTAAATTGAAGATGAAACAGAGAGCTTCCAAGACATGAAAATGTTAAAGGAATTCACTACCACCAAGCCAGATTTACAAGAATTGTTGAAGGGATGTTTTTAAGAAGATGGAGAAGAGAAAAAATAACATAAATATAAACAATAAAATGGCAATAACTGCGTACCTATCAATAGTCACTTTAAATATAAATGTATTAAATGCACCAATCAAAAAACATAGGGCAGTAACAAAACAAGCTCCATACATTTGCTACCTACAAGAAACTCACTTTAGATCAAAAGACACACACAGATTTAAAGGATGGCGAAGATATTTTATGAAAACAGAAATTAAAAAAAAAAAAAACTGAGGTAGCAATATTTATACCAGACAAAATAGACTTTAAAACAAAGGCTATAATAAAAGACAAAGAAAGACATTACATAATGATAAAGGAATCAATCCAACAAGAGTATATAACACTAGTAAATATTTATGCACCCAACATAGGAGCACCGAATATATAAGCAAATATTAGCAGACATAAAGGGAAAGATTGACAGTAGTGCAGTCATAGTAAGAGACTTCAACACCCCATTGACCCCCATGGATAGATTTTCTAGACAGAAAATCAACAAGGAAACAGCAGCCTTAAATAATACACTAGATCGAATAAATTTAATTGATATTTTTAGAGCATTTCACTCCAAAGCAGCCAAATGTATATTCTTCTCCAGTGCACATGGAACATTTTTCCAAGATAGATCACATATTAGGCCACAAAACAAGTCTCAGTAAATTTAAGGAGATTGACAAAAATGATATGAAACTAGAAATCGATTACAAGAAAAATACTGAACTACACAAACACATGGAGGCTATAACATACTACAAAACAATGTATAGGTTAACAATGAGATCAAAGAAGAAATCAAAAGATACCTTGAGACAAATGAAAAGGAAAACAAAATGACCCAAATCTATAGGACACAACAGTCTAATGAGGGAAATTTGTAACAATACAAGCCTACCTCAAGAAGCAGATAAACAAACAAATAAACCTAACACCTAAAGGAATTAGGAAAAAAGAGCAAAGCCCAAAATAATAATAAAAAATATATTTCTATTTCACAAAGAAATAATAAAAATCAGAGTGGAAATAAACAAAATAAAATATCAATGAAACTAAGAGCTAGCTCTTTGAAAAGATAAACAAAATCGGTAAACTTTTAAGCAGAATCATCAAGAAAAAAAGAGAAAAGACCAAAATAAACAAAACCAGAAATGAAAGAGAAGTGACAACTGACTCCACGGAAATACAAAGAGTGAGAAAATTGGCGAAGTTAGAGACATCCCCAGATCTCTCTCCTTAAAACAACTATAAGTTGAACATCTAAAACTCAACAAAAAACACTCAACATGCATACCACCATGTCTGAACATGGGATCTGCACATAGGAGCTACCACATGTCAGAATCCCAGGTGTGGGGTGGTGAACTGGGAGAAACAAAGAAACTGCCTCTCATAGTCAGAGCTCCATGAAGGAGGAGGGGGAGGGTTCCCTGAACAGCCCTGCCTGGGAGTGCTGTGAGCTCCACATGGCGGGTGGCAGTGCCCAGTCATCAGGGCAGAAAACAGAGAACTAGGGACTGTAGAGAAGTGGGGACAGCAGAAAAATAATAGTTGATTATACCAGCTGTGGTTGCAAAATGCGAGGCTGAGCGGCAAAAATAATAAAATACCTAGGAATAAATCTAACAAAACATGAAGGACCTATGTAATGAAAACTATAAGATCCTATTAAAAGAAATCAAAGAAAGTACAAAGAAATGGAAAGATAATCTGTGTACTTGGATTAGAAGAATCAACATAGTTAAAATGACCATATTACCTAAAGCACTATACAAATTGAATGCAATCCCCATCAAAATGCCATCGACTTTTTTTAAAGAAATGAAATAAAAAATCATCAGATTTGTATGCAAGCACAAAAGATCCCGAATCACCAAAGCCATCCTGAGAAACAAGAATGAGGTTGGAGATATCACTCTGTCCAACTTCAAATTATACTACAAAGAAACAACAATCAAAATGGCATGGTTTTGGCAGAAAAACAGTCACACAAATCTATGGAACAGAATTGAGAGTCCAGAAGTACATCTATATTTATATGGGCAAATAATTTTTGACAAAAAGTCAAAAACATATAGTGGAGAAAAAAAAGCCTCTTTAATAAATGGTGCTGGGAAAACTGGAAAGCCACCTGCAAAAGAATGAAACTAGACTGCTGTCTGTCACCACACACTAAAATTAACTCAAAATGGATTAAGGATCTGAATATAAGACCCAAAACAGTAAAGTGCATAGAAGAAAACATAGGAAACTCAAGGACATTGGATTTAAAGAGATTTTATGAATTTGACCTCAAAGGCAAGGGAAGTAAAAGCAAAACTAAATGAATGGGATTACATCAAACTAAAAAGATTCTGCTCAGCAAAAGAAACCATCAACAAGGTAAAGAGACAACCATCAGAATGGGAAAATATGTTTGCAGGTAATGCCTCCGATAAGGGCCTAATATCCAAAATATACAAAGAACTCATATAACTCAATAACAACAAAAACCAAATGATCTAATCAAAAAAAAATGGGCAAGGGACTTGAACAGACAATTCTCCCAAAAAGACATATAGATGGCAAACAAATATATGAAAAAAATGATCATCATCTCTAGCTATTAGGGAAATGCAAATCAAAACCACAATGAGATACCATCTCACAACTGTTAGAATAGCTATCATCAGCAGGACAATTATTAACAAATGTTAGAGATGCAGAGAAATAGGAACCCTCATACACTGCTGGTGGGACTGTAAATTGGTACAGTCACTATGGAAAACAGTATGGAGGTTTCTCAAAAAACTAAGAATTGATTTGCCATATGATCTAGCTTTCCCTCTACTTGGTATTTACCCCAAAGACTTGAAAACTCATATCCAAAAAGATATTTGCACACCTATGTTCGTAACACCATTATTCACGATGATCAGGACATAGAAGCAACCGATGTGTCCTACAATAATTGATTGGATAAAGAAGTGGTGATACATATATGCAATGGAATATTACTGAGCCATAAGAAGAGATGACCTACTGCTATTTGTGACATGGATGGGCCTCGAAATGATCATGCTAAGTGAAATAACAACTTTTTCAAAGTTGAAAAGCTCATGATATCACTTATATGGAGGACATAAACCTAAAAGCAACAAATGAACAGGACAAACAAATAGACTCATGGACATGGAGTAGTAGTCACTCGAGGATAGTGGGGAGGGGAAGAAAGGAGGTAGATGGGGTAAAAGGGGTCAAATATGTGGTGACAGAAAGAAATTTAACTGTAGGAAGAGAACACACAATGCAATATATATATACCTTACTGTTAAACTGTACACCTGAAACTTTCTGGATTTTGTTAAACGATGTCATTAAAAAAATAAATTAATAATTAAAACAAAAATCTGTACTGCTAAAAAAGACATACAAAGGTTTATAAGAAAATACTACATGAACTGTTGGTGAGATTGCAAATTAGTATAGCCACCATGAAAACAGTTTGAAGGGTTCTCAATAATTAAAAACAGAACTACTTTTTGACCCAGCATTTGCACTTCTGGTTTTTATCTAAAGAAAACCAGAACACTAATTCGTAAAGATCTATGCACCGCTATGTTCATGGCAGCATTAGCCAAGATATTCACAATAAGCAATATATGGAAGCAACTTAAGTGCCCATCAAGAGATGATTGGAAAAGGAAGAAGTGAGATAGATATATATATATATATATATATATATATATATATATATATATATATATATACATACAATGAAGTATTACTCAGCCATAAAAAAAAGAAATATTATCATTTACAACGACATGGATGGACCTAGAGAATATTATGCTAAGTGAAATAAGTCAGACAAAGACAAATACCATGCAATTTCACTTATATGTGGAATCTAACAAACCAAATAAATGAACAAACAAATTAAAAACAAACTCAAAGATACAGAGAAAAACTTGGTGATTGAAGGGAAGCTGGGTGAAAAAGTTGAAGAGATAAAATAGTTCAAATTGGCAGTTAGAGAATAGTCATAGGGATGTTAAGTACAACATAGGAAATATAGTCGATAATATCATAATAACTATAGTACTAGACTAACTGGGGATCACTTTATAAATTGTATAAATGTCTAACCACTATGTCGTGCACCTGAAACTAATATAAAATAATATTAAATGTCATCTGTAATTGATAAATAAAAATAAAAAGAGAACTTATTATCTCCTTGAAGTAGTCTGGGTAAATTTTCAAAAGACGTATACTTCAGATATTAGGTTAGGGTTTGAGAAGCTATCATACCTCTCCATTTCTGAAGAAGAAATGTGTAATATAGATTACCTAAATCCCTTTGTTTCAGGTACTCTGACATAGTCTAAACAAAACACTTGATAAATTTTGTTTAATGATGTGAATGTTATACGTTAAATAAACAAATTAAAATATATACATGCATGTGTAAAGCTTATCAATCAATAATTAATTAATCCTCGAATTTTTACCAGATTAAGAAAGAGAATGCCTCCAGTATGTTAAACTGACTCTGTGTGTGCTTTCATCATGGCTTTCCCTTTTACTCTCCTCCAGACTATTATGTAGATTTTGAATGAATGATTCATTGTTTTTCTAATTTACTCCTTTTGGATTTTCTCCTAAGAAAGATAAAGACATGAAACCTAAAAATGGATAGTCTGACTTAAGACAAGGGATGAAGGGAATTCCCAAGACATTAAAGAAGGGAAATATCAGTAAAACACTCATGTAACATGCCCCAAATCAAATCAACCAATTCAAAATGAATCAGAAAGATAGAGGATTCAAGGGATCACACACACACACACACACACACACACACACACACACACGTGTGGATAGATTCCTTGGTGAATTGGAGGAGTTTAAACTTTTGGCAAATATTTTAAAGATAAATAAGAAGACTAAATAAATAAAAATAAATGTAGTTGTCAACTTCAACAAAAAAAAATAAAATAAAAGAGATCTTATTTTACACTATATAGGTTATCTCTAATAGCATTAACAAAGATGAACTAAATAAATTTCAATTAATATTCAAGAAGAATAAAGATGTAATACACTTGGTGGGATATAGGACTCAGGATTTTATGTATTTATATGTGTCTGCACATTTGTGCATGTATCTTTGTGCCTAAAGTATGTAACATGAATGAGAGTTAAAGAGTCATCTGCTATATTAGAAAGTCAATAAATTTGGGTTAAAAAATAAGAAAAATCAATAATAAGTCAGTTATCAATATCTATATAAATATTAGAAGAATAGCTAAAGTGTGAAAGATATTTTTCTGTGTAAAAGTCTCATCAAGGATAACCATTTAACAGTTAAAGTTATGTCCAAGAAGTCCATAAAAAACATAATTAATTTCTAAAGTAATTTCATAAAATTAATACATTTATGTGCATATTATCTTACTTTTAATGAGATATGCACTCATGAGTAGATAGAGAATATTGGACATCATGAGTGGGAAAATTATTTGTTTTCCTAGACCAATTTTTGTATATTGCCATAATAATTAAAATAAAGTAATTTTTGTGGCTTTTAACTTTCCTATTTATTTTCTTAACATAAAATGTGTAGTAAAACCAATTTTTATATGCTATCTACAGAGCCTTTATACACTTTTATGAAAATATTTGCATTTGTGAGAATATTACCTCACTGTACTAAAATAAAATTATTTGTATTAAATTCTAAAATACTTCTGTTAGGTCAGTGTTTTCATAGAAATATCTGTAGTAGGATTTCTTATTCATGGTTATCCTTACCTTCCTCTATTCCAAAAAATAAGTATTTTCTATCAGTTCTCCAGAGGGAAGAAATAAATGTAAACTTGTAATTCTAATTTCTTTTGGTCCTAAATTGTAATCTACTGCTTTTCTGTATTAATTGGAGATTCATGAAAAAGGGATTAACATTATATTATTGTATGAGCAACACTTTTAGTTTATTTAAATTAATTTCTTTCAAGTTCTATCACTTCTGGGCTATAGCTTTTATATCCAGTATCTTTGTTCCTTCTCAAATTAGACTGGTTTACCTTTTAGAAAAAAATAAAAAATGTAATTTGCAGCAGTGATTCAAAATTATTTGTATTAAATTCTAAAATACTTCTATTAGGTCAGTGTTTTCATAGTTATTAGAGTCATATTTTTTTGTTGTCCGCATAATAGACCCAAGGTGCAATCACATATATGTGTTTTTCTACTAAAATGCTGTTGTTTTCATAAATTTGATGACAAAATAATCCAATTCTAATAGTAAATACAGTTATCCTAACTTTCCTCCTTCTTATGAAAAATGTGAAATCATTACTTAAAGAGTATTAAGAGCCCCAGAATTTATTATAATTTTGAAGTAGAAATTATTGCATTAATTAGATGAATAGGTTTGTTCTCACTATTGATCTCTATTGCTTTGAATAAATACAAAGCAAAGGCCATCTGTTTATATGCACCCAAAGCTTTCTGTGACTTTTAACTACTGAATTATGTATTCCATATAAATGTTTTTTTTTTCTTTTATGGCTGATTTTAAAAAATATAATTATTAGCTGAATTAAATTTTTATGTGATGAAGTGTATCCCAGCATAAAATAGACAGTTACATAACATATAAAAGAAAAGCAATGCATATTAGTACTATAGATGACTAAACATTCATATTTGGAGTTATATATTGGGAAAAGTATTCACTCACATTGTTTATGAATGTGGTAATAAAATGTGACCAAATACAATGTGATAAAACAGAAATTCTTGCAAATAATAACATGTTCAAATATAGTTTAAATAAGTCTATTATATGTAATAGGTTAAAAAAGGGAAGTATAAAATTTATTAAGATGTACTTATTTTCTGAGAATATTAAGGAAAATAAATTGTATTTATACAAAATATCTTTTTGTTCGGTTGTAAAATAAATCCTATGGTATAAATTAACTACAAATCTTATAAAGTATGGCATTTTACGATACTGTAATATATTTGAAACTCAGTATTTCTTAATGATTGCAGAGTAAATAAGTAAATATAATTTATGAAAATGATTTTCATCTTTGATGTAATTTATCTTCATGAACTTTTCTTTTAGCTCTCAGGCACATAGTTTTCATTTCTAATAAGACAATATTCAACACCCACTTATGTTTTTACAATCCTGATATTTGCAATACTATTGCATTATAATAAAATTAGCAATTTCCTTGTAATATAGATTGTTAGTAGTGCTGTCACTGAATTTACTCCCTTTATTCAAAATTTATGTAACTATCCCATTGTATAGAGGTCAGATCAGTATTTCAGATCATTGACAAAATCAATATAACATTCAATTTTTGATATATATAAATCCCCTTATCTATCTTTATATCTTCAAATGAGGTAATATACAACTAAAATAAATATTTAATACAATTTTACGTGTTAAATATAATTCTAGTTTATCAGTCACAGAGGTGATGCCCAGAGATGTGTAGCAAGCATTACTGCTACTAAGTAAACTTCACAACATCACTACATTTTTTTGTTGTAAAGTTTATAAGTAATCGGTTTAATTGTTGTGCCCAGAGAGAGCATAACTCGTGTTATCATTATAACAGATGTTTAAGCCTGGATATTAGAAGGGTAGTTTTGCTATGCTAAAGAGATGCTTTAAAGGGTAAAATATTGCTGAATTCTTAGAAGATAATTTTTTTTTTGAAAATGGAAAATCAGTTCTATAAAACTTGAAGAATTATATGAGATATGTCTCCTGTATTTTATATGGAATTAATTGTCCTAGTAAAACGCTATGAATGGTTTATGCTAATTTTATGAAGGTATTATGGGAAAGTTCAACTATAGTTTGCATGTAAATTTTTTATTATGAAAAGAAAAAAATCACTTTTTGTTATTCGCTGGTAAAGGTTTTTGTAATTTTAAACATTTCTAAGATAGATTACAGACTAATTAATTATAGCAATACTAATCATTGAAATCACAGATACCATGTGCAAAGCACCAATTAGCACTTTGCATGAACTATTCAATTTTTTAATTGATTATGGTTGTATCTACCCAACAACAATAGTAAAAAACTTTAATGCATAAAAACATGACTCATATATATTTTTAAATTCTTGAAAAATTTATGTCATTATAATATAGCACCTATTTAATTGTGCACATATAGTTGGTTAAGTCTGTCTCTTTGGGGTTCTTAACACTTTTCAATTAAAAAAGAAAAAATTTAAGCACCAAGTTAATTGTAAAATCATTGAGAAATACTTTTTGTCATGATGGTAGGATAAGTTCAAGTTATGATGCAGCTCTCTCTTGCAGTAATTGAAACAAATATTTAAAAAATGGAATAAAATCAAAGAGCTGGTATGAGTAATTTAATATATTCATGGCCCACTTAGAGAACAGAAAATTGGTATGAATACCTTCAAGAGTAGAGATAAATACTATTTTTTATGACCATTGCAGAAATTGAAAGTCTAACATTTAGTCATGCTAGCTCAATGCAGTCATCTTAGTTTTGTTTATGGTCTGTGGTAATTGGAGGAGAGGAATTAGGAGTGAAGGCATTGGCAGAATGAATGGAAGACAAAAACAAGATTGCATTTAAAAAATTTTTCTGATTATGCCACAGTTGTATATAAACAAATACATGTATGATTTTATATGTAAATATTGGTTAAGTTAAAGATTTAAAAATCAAATTGCAGAATCAGTATTTAGTGGATGCTCAAAAGAGAAAAAGCATATGAGAGAGCCAGTATGTGGAAAGGGTTAAAATTTTTATTAAAAAATAGAAATCTGATCCTCACATTTCTAACTCAAGACCAAGAAATGTGTCATCAATTTTGTCTACTAGACTGCAAAACTCCTCCTGACTTTTAAGTTGAAGATCTCTAAGGGGCAACTATCAGATGCTGTCAGATCCTGTCAGAGCAAGATGAAAAATCACTTTGTGGATGCTGTGTTTCCAGTGGTGAAAAGAGCAATCAGAATTGACATCCAACTTCTTGGAGTCTCTCTCTTTGAGAAGGTATAGAAATCTGTGAGGCTACATACTCTGCAAAAAAGAAACCTGTCTCATCGCTGGAACATGTTCTTTTCTAAAACTAGGAAAACAAATCACTATCCCAGGGGACAAATCATAAGTCATCCTAAACTTCTCTTGGTCTCTTTGTTACTCTAGGTCAAATGAAAGGAAACAGACCATCAGGTTTTAAGATGAGTGGTGTACAGGAAATAATGATTTACTTGGCAACAGTGTGCATTGAAAATTGAAATTCTGGGAGGAACTTCTAAAACTTGGTTTAAATTATCATTTAACTGTTCTAACTTGTTTATTATTGCTTGTAACACTTGTATATGAGAAGATGTGATTTTCTAATGCTTTGCAGTGAGTCCTATGAGGCATGTAAAACTAAGAATTTATTACTCTTAGATGTGTCCTTAAGCAAGATCGAATTTTAAAATATTAGTTTTGCATATATTAATTAATAACATACTCTAAGACATGTAAAATACATAACCAACAGAGAGTGTTTTCTGCTGATTTCAATTGTGAGCAAAAAGGCCTGCACCAGACTCTTAAACACTGGCATATTTTGCTTGCCTTTTAAATAATAAAAGTGAATATAGCATGATGATAACCTCTATAAACCTAAAGTGTATATTTTCTGGCCATTTTAGCAAAAGTACTTTTGTTTTTGTTCAATACTAGTGTATTTTTAGTCCTTCATGTAACTCTTGCTGATGCAAATAGACAACTCTGTTTTCAAGTTATAAAAATGTCTGAGGAGGCCTAGTGGCCTAATGACTCTGTTGAATGGTTCACATGAGGTTTATTTTCTATCTCTGTCTCTATCTCTGTCTCTCTTTATCTCTGTCTCTTTTTGCCTCCCTCCCTCTCTCTGCTTTGCGTCTCTGATTTCCTTCTACTTTAAATGAAAATTTCATTCAAAAGGGTAAATTGAAAGCTATTTTCCACAATTTCTATTGCTCACATAACCATAACATCAATAACTCCAATAGAGAAATCCCAGTGAAGACTGTGATTGGCTGTTTCATCTCATATCTATCTCTAAACCAATTTCTGTAGCACAAGATTGGAGGATCTGATTGGTCAACCTGGATCCTGAGTCTACCACTGTCATGAGGATGGGATATCATCTTTGACAGCACCTCCACTCTTACCAGGATCAAAGCATTAAGGATGGAGCAGTCTTCAAAGAAAAGAATGCTGGACAAAGACTTTCTCACCATGGTGGACACCAAGCCAGAATCATGAATTATAGAGCAAGACTGCATACATCAATGTTAAAATAATTGTTTACTTACCTTACTAGTTGCAATCCAGTCTAAAAAGACTCTATTTTAACAAAGAGAATTTAATGTAAAGAATTATTAAAAATGGCCAACAAATATGTGAAAAGATACTCAATGCTATTAGGGAAATGCAAATTTAAATCATAACATGATACCATGTCATACCTGTTAGAATGGCTATTATCAACAAGATGAGTTATTAATGTTAGAGAGGTTGTGAAGAAAAAGGAACCCTTATACACCTCTGGTAGGAATATAAATTGGTACAGCCACTATGAAAAACAGTATGGAGTTTTCTCAAAAAATTAAGAATAGAATTACCATATAACCCAGCAATCCCTCTTCTGGGTATCTACTCCCAAAATTTGAAAACATTTATTCGTAAAGATATATATCCCTGTGTTCATTGAACCATTATTCAAGACATAGAAACAACTGAAGTGTCTTTTGATAGATGATTAGATAAAGAAAATGTGATACGCATATGCAATGCCATAAAAAAGATGAAATACTGCCATTTGCAACAACATAAATGAATCTTGAGAATATTGTGCTAAGTGAAATATCAGATTGAAAAAGTCAACAACCATATGATTTTAATAGTATGTAGGATATAAAACTGAAAGCAACAACCAAGACAAACAAACAAAACCACATAGACACAGACAACAACATGGTGGTTACTGGAGGGAAAGAGAAGAGAGAAGTAGGTAAAAATGGGTAAAGATGGTCAAATATGGTGACAGAAGGAGATTTGCCTTTGAGAGGTATCACACAATACAAAATACAGATAATGAATTGTATGCTTGAAACCTACATAAATTTATGAATCAATGTCATCCCAATAAATTTAATAAATTAAAAAAAAAGAAGAAGGAAGAGAACTTCTAGGAGATGAAGTCGGAAAGGCAGTTTGGAAAATGATGGTGAATGCCATTCACATAGGTTTAAGTTTTATTTGTTTAGCAAAAAATTACTTTAAGATGAGGTCAGAGAAGAATTAGTTAAGCAGGTACTAGAAAACTGAACAGACAAATGCAACAGTGACATGTATCAGAGGTGGTAACTACAAGAAGTATCTATCACCTCTATGTCTGGAGAACTCCGCACAAAAGAGGTTGTGGTTATTAGAACCTGGAAAGTTGGCTGGGGGTCCTGAAATGCTGGAAGCAAGATCTCTAGGGAGGGAGTGTTGGCCCACTAATGCTAGTGTCTGTTAAGGTCCATGATGTAGTTTATTCTGGGATATAGAAATCTAAACTCAAAAAAGGTGCCAGGAGCCATTCTAAGGTTGAAGATTTGCTGAAGTAACAGTGAAAGAAAAAGAATGAAAAACAAGGAGCGAGACTTTTCTTTATTCTCCAGTCTTCTTCTAGTGGCTCTTATTAGCAGAACCTAGGAAGTTTCCAGCTGGCAAAGCAGAAATTGAGTTTACAGAGTCCCAGCCTCAGTACTGCAAAGAAGAGGCTGGAAGGGTGTATTTAAAGCTGAGAGAAAACAGTTTTAAAAAACGCTTAAGTTTTTGCTAAGCTTTTTGTAAAAAAAAAAAATAAAAAATGGAAAACAGTTTTTGAATATTCAAAAAATTAGTTTTAATTAAATTATACTTGGTTTTCTTTTCTTCTTCTTTTTCTTTTTCTTCCCTCCCTCCCTTCTTTCCTTCCTTCCTTCCTTCCTTCCTTCCTTCCTTCCTTCCTTCCTTCCTTCCTTCCTTCCTTCCTTCCTTCCTTCTTTCCTTCTTTTCTTTCCTTTTTTTACATATACTTCCACTTTTCCCACAAAACATCCCAAACAGTGTTTCAGAAATACTGAATTGAAGTATTTGGATAATATTTTTTAACTCAGCCTTAAAATTAATGATGGATACAGGAACAAAATAGAAATTAGGATTTTATTTTGATAAAGACATTCTGAATTCCACCAGGAACGCTGTAGCAATCTTGATAAGCCTGCAAAAATGATTTGATTTTGAAAATTCACTAAATAGCAGAGGAAAAGTTTAATGTGAAATCTCACCACAGCTAATTATATGTATTAGCTATGTTGAGTAGTTTGCTAGCCCAGATAACCTTTAAACTTTGGCTGTAATGGTAATTTACTTAATGGAGGGGCTTAATAGAATTATTGAAACAAATGTACCTCCTTAGATTTACTGAGATTGGATTGGGAAGTTAGAAGACATGAATATGCTGTGCACACATACTGACAAAAAACCATGTCATTTTGATGATTCATAATTTCTAATTAGCCATGATTATTCTGAGTGGTTGTGGATATACATTTTAATTGTATCACATACTGTAATTTCCAATTTCCGCAGAGACACTGATGAAGTGAAAGTCGTATTGCTAAGTCATCATTTAAATATTTGAGAAATGGAAAGCTCTAAGAGGTATAAATATCCACAGCTTAATTATAATTTCTATTGATCTCAGAAGTCAATTTTATTTCTGTAATATGGATGGCTGTCTCCCTTCTCTATCCTAGCTCAACATCACGGTGGGGTTTTGGAATTACAATGCCCTGTTCACAGCAGCAGGACAGAAGACTATACTTCCATCATGGGTTCAGATTTTAGGGTACAAAAAAGTAGTCAGAGGAGCAGAGGCAGGGCAAGTGAAGCAACTGGGCCAATGTCATTGTTGTAGTCAGACAGTTTAGTTTGGGTTAGAATTATGTGCCGAAGACAGAAAATCCTTACCTCGACACTCATGTTTCTCACGATTACTAGAGCTACCTGGAGGCTAATCAGATTTATCTTGTACTTAGGCTTTAAATTCCAAATCAAAAGAATTGATAGGTCTGAGAGGAAAAGACAATTGTCTAAGCAAAATATGTCTCCCAATAGCTACTGAGGTGAGAAGAAGAAATAAAAGAAGTTAGTGTGTATATATCTTTATGATGTTTATAACAATGTGAATCTATTCGATGACCTCTTCTAGATATAAGAACACTCTATATATCTTCTAGGTCTTGTACTATATGGCATGGATAAACTGAAATAAATATACCTAAGATAGCACTTTGGCATGGGTACTCACTTCTACTCATCCTAGGCTCAGAAACTCAATTTAATAATTAAAAAGAGTCCATCCCATTTCAATATCCATTTATAATGACACACAAATTTGTTTTTCTTCCTTCCTTCCTTCCTCCCTCCCTCCTTCCCTCCCTCCCTCCCTCCCTCTCTCCCTCCCTCCCTCCCTCCCTTCCTCTCTCTTTCTCTCTCTCTCTCTCTTTCTCTCTCTCTCAACATCCATATGACTTATTTATTTTATAGCTGGAAATTTGTACTTTTTAGTCCTCTTCACTCAATTTTCCCTCCCCCTGGTCTGTGGCAACCACCAATCTGTTTTCTGTATCTATGAGTTCTATGTTTTGTTTTATTTCACATGTAAGTGAGATTATATGGTATTTGTCTTTCTTTGTATGACTTATTTCACTTAGAATATGCCCTCAAGTTCCTTCTATGTTGTTGCAAATGCAAGATTTATTTATTTTTAATGGCTGAATAGTATTATATTATATATAAATCACATTTTTCTTTATCCATTCATTCATCAATGAGCTTTAGTTGCTTTTTTATCTTGGCTATTGTAAATAATGCTGCAATTAACAAGAGGGTTAATTTTTGAATTAGTGTTTTTATTTTACTTAGATAATACCCAGAAGTGGTATTGCCAGATCATATGGTAGTTATTTTTTAATTTTTTGAGGAACATCCAAACTGTTTTTAATAATGGTTACAAAAATTTACATTCCCATGAAACTGCACAAAGTTTTCCTATTCTCTGCATCCTCACCAACACTTGTTATTTCTTGTCTTTTTGATAATAGCCTTTTTTAACAAATGTGAAATGATATCTCATTGTGATTCTTATTTACATTTCCCTGATGATTAGTGACATTGAATACCTTTTCATATATCTGTTGGCCATCTATATATCTTTTTTGGAAAAATGTCTCTTCAGATTTTCTGCCCACTTTTTAACCAGATTGTCCTTTTTTTTTTTTTATAAAGGAGTTTTTTAACTTGAGATTTCATGAAGACAATCAGGAGATTGGTTGTGAACAGATGTACCTGTGTTTAGATTGAGAAATGTGTGAAATTTATAATAAAGTTAACCAAAGAAAAATTTACTTATATAAACTATAAATTCAGGTAATTTAGTGTAATGTTTCAATTTTCTCACTAAGAAAATGATGAGACTACTTGGAAAGATATGACCAAGAGAATAACCTCTGCTTTAGATTAACCACACTGGATTTTTCCTTGCATTCTATTTAACTTAATTTATCTTCTATGTTTGTCTTTTGAAACAGCTACAGGTTTAATTCAGTTTTCATATATGGATAGCCATTATTAATTGCAAAGAAAATGCTTGAAATTTATTTAAATTATTATAGCATTACTAAGAAAAACTGTAACAAATTCTGAAAAGTGCATTAATATATTTATCCAGTCAGTCAGCACATATGTATTAATGCATAGATCCTCTAAATACTACCATATTTTCTTCAAATTACCAAAATTTACCAAATTTACCAAAACATTGCCATGGCAATTGTAATTATAGGAAATACAAGTAAGAATGTACTTAACACAGTGCTTGGCACTGTGTGTGTATATATACATATATGTACATATATATATATATATCCATATGTATACGTATATATAACATATATGTATGTGTATATATATATATATATATATATATATATATATATATATATATATATTACACACACACACACACACAGAGACAGAGAGATAGACAGAGAGACTGAGAGACAATGAGAGATTAAAGTAACTTTCCTGAGAAAGGACAATAACATGTATATTGAAATTTTACACTGAAGTCACCTGTGGTCAATGGCCTCTTTACAAAAGAGGTTAAGTTTATCAAAAAAGAAAAAGAAAAAGAAAAAAGAAAAGAAGAAAAAGAAAGAAAGAAAGAGAGAGAGAAAAGAAAAGAAAAGAAAAGAAAAGAAAAGAAAAAAGAAAAGAAAAGAAAAGGAAAAAGAAAAGAAAGTAAAGAAAAAGAAAAAACAACAAAAAAAAGAATGTGTCTTCAAATTGCAGTCACAACTTAAAGGGATATTTCTCAATTCCTCTAGGCTGAAAATATTTCATCACAAGGCATGGCAAAGGGTGGTAGTAGTGTCTATAAATGTTACAGTCAACTCTTGCTCTCTATGTACATCTGTGCATCTTTCTGGAGAAAGGATTTATACTTTTTTATCTTTTCTCAAATTGGCCTAAAAGACTTTATAATGCTAAGAAAACCTACTCTTGAAGGTGTGCAAGTCAATTTGAATCTACAGAAAGGGACCAAACAATGGGACAAATAGCAGCAAGTAGCCAATTCCAGTAGGAACTAGATGGCTATTGGTGCATTCTGTTCTATTTTTCTTTTGAAACCCCACAAGAATGAGCACAATGAGTCATTTTTCAGTATGCTTCAAGCAGCCATAAAGTCCTTATTATGACAGCTTCCTTAAAGGTTAGCTGGTTGATTTGTGACTTGGAAAGTTTTTTCTTCCAGCATGTAATTTTCTCAAAAGAAGTTTGTGGAGAAAGATCATGAGGAGAAAAGAGAAACTTTACAATGTTCCATGCAGTCTGTGTGTGGTTTTCAAGTTTATAGAGGGCATAGATGGGGACATACATCATATTTTACCTAGTGATCTGACATCCTGAGGGTAACTTGAGCTTTTAAAAGGACACTCAGTTCTAGTGGAGCATATCTCTATACATAGGGGGAAGAGCTATGCCATTAAATTGTGGAACTGAATAGTCTCATGAGAGGCAGCATTTTGTAATTGTCAAAGCTTAGACTTGAAGCTATTTTTCCTGGATTCAAATCCTGGCTCTGTCACTTAGTTGCTGTTATTCTGGAATATAGTAAGCATTATTAAAAAATCAAATCAAATCAAGTTCTAAAATTCCATGTTGATATACAGGTATTTTCTAAATTTCTGGGAGTCTTATTTTCTATTAATTTTATTGCCTGATACCACTGCCCTCCATTAAGTCTTTTAACCTCTCTACTGTCTGCTACAGTAAAGTTTTGATTTACATGGAAAGGAAAAGTGGTCCCAAGTGCTAAACTTCTTGTGGTGTTAGCCACTAGAACAATTACCACAAAGACACCACTGCTTGTTTGTACATTTGTAAATATGTTAGTTCAAGTTGTTGCAGTTAGGGGAGGGTTTGCAGTAAGGACTAGAGAAAGAGAATACACTAATAATAGGAATATGGGCTTTTGGGCGCTTATCAATCTCAACAATTTACCTAAATTCTGATCCAGCTCAAAATATCTTGAACATTTTAAACCTGTGTTGTTCTAAGATTTTGTTGGGAGTGGGGTGGACAAGAGACGGTGATAGAAGATGAATCCAACTCAAGAGGCAATTCATATTATACTTTTTAACTTGAAAAAACACTTTTCTACTAAACCTTGAAATACATGAATGAATAAGGGTCCCATGTCTTATTTTTCCATCTTAAACACCTTAAGCATTTATATATAAATTATTTCTAAATCTCTTTATCTAACTTGAAACAAAAGGACGTTTTCAGCAATACTTTCTAACTAATCTCTTTAAATAAAATTTGTAAAAGTTTTTCTGCATATTGTCATGCAGTGCTTATCTCAATGCTGAGCTGTTGAAACTGTAATTCATAGCTCTAATCTACTCACCATACTGGAAACTTCTAGTTACTAAAGATTTTAAATTAAAGTGTTCCCAGTGGATAGTAGAGTAATATCATAGATGTCATTGAAACTCATTATCAATAAGGTCTATCACTGGGGTAAATTTTCTAGATAAATCAAGTCCCCCAATGTCATTATTGATGAAATAAGTTCTGCAAAGGCATCTGCATATTTAAAAGGTATCCTCCCAATTTATTTTGCCTCTGGGCTCAGAGTAAGACAATGATGTATGAAGTAATGTTTCCCAAATTTGGCTCACCCTGAGAATTATATGGAAAATTGATCTGCAGTGAGCTCTGAAATCTTTATTTCAAACAAATATCCCAGGCGATTTTAGAATCAAGAAAACATACCCTCAATGTAAAGTGAAGTGCAGAATGGTTCAGACTTACTAGGATATTTAGGGGAGAGTGGACAGTTTTTGGAGACTTAACATAATTATTCTCTTCTGGGTTTTATAATCATTGCTTTTATAAATCAGAGAGATTAGAGGCAGGAAGCATGAATAAAAATAGAAGATTGGAAGATGCAAGCTTTACAAACCACTTCCAGTTAACAAAGCTGGCACATTTTTACATAATGAAAACAAAAACATAATTGCCAAAAAATTATAGCTTTAATTCAAAACAATAATCATGTAGCTTTACTTAAGATTTCAAAATTTTAAGAGAGTTATATGGAATTGATAACATGAGAGAGAAGTTGTATATTTGTTCAAGTAAAAGAACCCATGGGAAGCATGGAGATTAAAACAGCTTTACATACTAGCTAGGATTCCTCTACGATAGTCAAATAGTTAAATCAGGCACATCTTTTTATTGGGGTTGGAAAAGATCAAGAGATGAGATGAAGGCAATTTTTTAAAAAAATATATAGGTAATAAGATAGATTATGAAATTCCATTTAACTCCCAAATAGGCCAAATCTCTTTATTGATATAAAAATCAGTGAACCAGAGACTACCCATATTTGAATCTCAATGTCAATTTTTTTTCATTGCACACTCTAGTGCCTGTATATAGTCCATAGCTCTGACTGTCTCAAAACTAGAATCTTAACGTTTCTGCCTTCCTAGTTCACTGTTCTGTATTTTTCTATGGTATTTTCACTGAGATTTCTAAATTATTCTGACTTTCTAGCCCCCAAATTATCTTTGGACTGTATCCTAGGACTTTATTTCTCTACTTATCAACCGTAAAAAATATCTTATAAACTTAAAGAATTATGTATAGATGCCAAAGATGATCTTTATTTGTATATATTTTTTTGAATCTTAATTGAGTCATTAACCAGCAATCCATAGCTTGCTTCATCTTTCATTCCATAAACCTGCTTCTACTTTTGCACCTATTACCATCAATATCTCATGTAGCTTTGGCCATTTTGTCATGATCATAAATTCAAACTGCATTGGAAATATAATTGCAGAATTTTTTTCTTCTGATTTTCTCCTTTTTAGCCTCAGCATTTCTGTCCTTGTAATGAAAGTTGTTGTCATTAAGGAGAATTAGGGAAAGGCTTCTAGGCTCTGATCTTTACAGAATTCTGTAGACTTAGTAAGAGAACAGTTGGTCAGGGAGAAGTTAGGTGGTTCCATTTGTGCAAATTACTGCTCATTTTGATTATTTTGGCCAGATATTTTTTAGATATGACCAGATCATCTTTATTATTCCGGGACAGGACTGGCTAGCATTCCATACCAAGAATTCAACCTGTGGCAGCTTTGAAATATTATTTCTCACTTGTGTTGCTTACATATTATCCGACCAAGTTGCTCTGCAGTCAGCTATTAAATGCAGTGTATTTTTGCCTTTATTCATGAATGCAACCATTCATAGCTGAAACTTTTAAGTACTTGCCTGCTATTGACACTATTATGGATTCATGCCCTTTATCACCTCTTGTTTTACATACTTTGCTGGTCTGAGAATAAATAATCTGGCCATTTAATTATTAATAGATCAAAATGCACTCAAAGCAAATAAAATGCAAAGGCCACTTCCAAATGCTCTTGTCTACTGATACAGCACCTGGGTCTTACTAATATCCAAATCAATGGTCTTGCCTACAACAAACTGCCTCTTGCTTACAGGCTGAATTTCAATTTACAGCTCTTTTCTTTTTGTTTTAAAACTACCAAGGAATAAGTAACAAAGATAAAATTCTGATTTAACTTATTGATATGAACACTAAAATAAAGAAAATGACTTTATTATAGTTAATTTACTTAACTATAAATTATATAATTATTTAAATGAAATAATTCTATTGTATATTACTTTAAAATATATGTCATGGAAATTAGTAATAGAAATGACAATATAATTCCTATAGAAACAAATCTACATAACAGATATTTAAAAGATCTGGGTAACAGATATTTAAAAGATCAAATCCACAGATTAATCTGTCTTTTAAAGTATGGGAGTCTTTAACAATCACTTATACAATATATTTATACTAGAATATCTTATATTTTTGACTAAAAAACTAAGTGCAAGTAACAGGAAGAAAGAGAAACATAAAACATGGGAAATTCACCAAATAATCAGAGTTCTTTGAACACACCAAGAACTAATTGCATGTTTGTAGTGGTGAAACAGGAAAAATACTTCCCTGAATACTGTCAAGAAGGAATAAATAGATAATTAGAATGATCAATATGCTCTGATTATCCTTGAAAATATAGAATTTTTATCCTTAATACAGCTCAAAGTCCAAGTCACATTCCTGCTGTTCCATTTGAGTGTTTTTCAGATATCAATTTAACATTATAAAAACTCAGAATGAGAATGATTGTACAATATTTGAATTCCCAGAAATTATATACAATCATATCTTCAATTATAGTAAAATTCTTAAAGCTGGTGATAGTATTTGAGAGCCTATGTTCTTTCACAGATACCATCACAAATTTGAAGCAAACAAGTTCATCAGTTTCTGTTTCTGTAATGCTCCCTGCCTAGTGATGGTACATTCCTATGATTATTTAGGTGGAAGCTTTGTGTTAGAGGATTATCCAGATTAATCCTGTTCTTTCCATTTGTGTTCATCAGAACACTGAAGATTCCGCTTTAGCCTTTCCAGGCCATTGTATATGGCTAAAGGGTTTATTATCTACCCTGCTCTCCTATTATTATCCCTGTTTTAGGATTTAACCTACCTCACATGATTCTCCCTTAGCCTCTGTTCTTGGATTCTTATCATTGCATATAACCAATTGCCTGTAATGAGATATCCTTTTATTTAATACAGCAGAGGTGAAAGCATTTGGGAGTAGGGAGGTAGAGAGAAAAGGAGTGTCTATACTTGTCTGTACATGATATTATTAATGAGTTGATTCTACATTTCTGATATTTTGTCAACAGAGAGACTATGTGTCATAACCTCAGTACTGGTCCAAAACATGCCTGGTTTCCCAAGGAGCACATCCCTGCCAAATTAATTTACAAAAAACAAGTTCTAACCTACTTTCTTAATATAATTCTTAATATAATATCCAATTACAGATTTATTTGTCCCTATCCCATAGAATACTTTTTCTAATCAATACAAACTACCTTTGCACTCTTTAGCTAACTAACTAACTAACTAACTAACTAACTATATATATATATATATATATATATATATATATATATATATATACATATATATATATATATATATATATGCATATATATTTTTTTGGATTAAAAACTAATAGTTAGGCTCTGTTAATAGATTCTTCATTCAGTAGCTGGAAACACACAAATACATACATCTACACCACTAGCCTTTTATACCCTATTACTAAGACTTCTGTGTGCACATGAAACTGAATATCAAAAAGATGTGGTTTTAGTCCAGATCCTGCCACTAATTGTGTGGCTGTAGACAAATCCAAGGCAGATTACTGCGAAACTAAGGAAGGTAAAACTTGAGCACTCTTCACTTGTATGAACTTCTTTCACGTTACTGCGAGATCCTATCAATGTGGTCACACTATTGTATGTTTTTGTAAAATTTGCCAAAATGGGATATTTTAACCACAGTTGATTAAAATTACAGTTTCTTTCCACTCTGAATTTTCTTTTGTTAGACTTACCCTCTTATTAGTTGGCATTCTATTGGTTATTGGCAGTTTTTGGATCTGGAGAGAAGTTGAATAGAGGACATGGAATTTAGGTTGTATGGTATATATTTATGTGGTTTTCAATCATTTTTGTGAATAGATGGGTAGATATTCCAGTATGAAATGACTTTCAGAAACGCCCTTCCTACCACTGCAGTGACATATTTAAGATAATGGCAAAGGCACAGAGCTACCAGTGTGTCAGCCAATTAACTAAATAATATTATTTTGCTTTTCTAATTGCTGTGATATTTGCAATATTTAAAGTTTCCAATTTCCCACATTTTCCTCATTCTTAATCATTATTAATAATTTTGTATTATTTTTTCTTAAATTTGCCCTTATATAAGCCTTGGGACCCACAAGACCTTAATCCACTTTTGAACAAGTTAGTTATCTTTTCTAGGTCTCAAGTTTCCAAATTAAAAATGAAGATTTGGATGTTATATCTGTCTAATAAATCTAAGAAGTACAAGAGGGTGTCAAAAAAAATAAAAAATTTATTTAAAAAGTAAATCAGTGTCCTAAACTCTTACCAAAATGAAACCTTCACCATTCTTCAAATATGGCATGCCCTTTCTTAACATATTCATATTATGCCTTTTAATAATAAATACTTACTTCTTCTCTTTGTATGAGCAACTACTACACTCATCCTTCTAAATGGAGCTCAAGGTAAAGCCTCTGTATTAGATTTCTACTAATGTGTAACAAATTACCACAAACTTACAACTTAAAATAACACACATTTATCATCACAGTTTTCATGGATTAGAAGTCTTGTCACAACTTAGTTAGGTCCTCTGTTCTGTCTCACAAAGCTGCAGTCAGATGTTGGCTGATACTGTGGTCTCATCAGAGGCTTTGTTGCAGCCGCCAGCCCCCGATAGATACACGGACCACCAGAAATCAGTGAGTTATAGGAAATATACTCTTTATTCAGCCAGCTGGATCTGCCAGGGGTACGCAGACACCAAATTAAGCAGCCCCGAAACATAGAGGTACAGGGTTTTGAAGCCCTAAACCCTATTCTTCATTCTGTCTGAACACAAAAGTCTATTTTTCTTCTATTTACTAACTGTCAACCCACAGGTCAGTTGTGCAATTGGGGGTACAGAAGCAGAAAGCTTATTGTTAGAATGTTATGTTCCCATGGGCGATAGCCAAGCAGTAATTTTCCAGCCAGCACAGCTTGACCAATAAACAATTTACCTCCACATTCCTTCAGTCTTTAGAATAATTCACCTTCTTCCAGATGTAGTTCTGAAGTTCCTGTTTTCTTGCTGCCTATCAGTTAGGGTCTCTGCCTCACATCTCCTAGTTATTACCCTCAGTCCCTTGCCATGTGACCATTTATATAAATTCTCTCTCAGTGCAGCACTTGGTTTCTTTCTTGCTAGTAAGAAACTCTCTGACCCCCGGGAAAGGCCAAGGCCGTCTTTAAGTCTTTCATCTGATGAAGTCAAGCCCTGCAAGGACATTCTCCTTTTTAATTCAAAACCTACTAATTTGGCTCTTTAAATACATCTACAAAATGTCTTCTTGTTGGTTAATGTAACCTAATGAAAGGAGTCAAATCCAATCAACTTTGCCATATTCTTTTGGTTAGAAGCATGTCACAGACTCTGCTAAACTCAAGAGTGTGTCATAACACAAAGGTATGAGCAATACGAAACAGGAAATCATTGGCGGAGGTAGAGTGGGGGGATCACCTTGAGATCTGTCTACCACACCTTTCCTAATTTCTGTTTTGTTTCCCCCTAAATTCTATTAGTCAGACGAATTCAGTTGAAACTCAAATAGAATCAGATTAAACAAAAAGTTTGTGTACTATCATAAGAAATCCAAACAAGCATTAAAAAAAAAAAAAAAAAAAAAGCCTTCTGTGGGACATGGATGTTGCTAGATTATAGGAACAAAGAAAATCTGGAAATCAGTCATCTCCAAGACCACTTTTTGACTCTGCTTTCTACTTTAGAATAACTTGGCTTGGATTGGTTACTCAACTCCAGAAGAATCAACTGTGTTCAGGGTATTGGTACTCTGGCCTAGATTAGATCAAGTGCCCCCTTTTGACTAATAAACTCTGATTAGATACATCCCTTTAAAAACATATTAACTCTTAGAAAGTAAGAGGGGAAATTCCAAAATATGGTTAACTCCAGACTATATATATATATATATATATATATATATAACAACATCTCTATGCAATGTTTGGTTTTTTGAGCCCAGAGTAATCACAGGCTCTGTTTATTTTCAGTAAAGCCATATTTCAGTGTAATTTATCTGCTAACACTTGTACATCTACCCCCACATACTCCTAGACCAAAATACTGAGTAATGTGTGTTCCACACATTGTTATAATTCCAGGATCTAGCAGAGCCTAGGACATAATGGTGCTTAACAGATGATTGTTCAAAATATAATCCTTTATTGAAAAACTAAATTTAATGTAGTCCACTAAAATTAATCAACTTAAAACCTTAGTTTTGCCATAGGAATAGATGTTTTTAAATTTACTCTTGTTCTAAAATAGAAATTAAAATTAATACAATGCCATTTTTTATTTAGTGAAAGGAATGAGGGATCTTTTATTATATTTTATTATTTTATTTGTTTTGTTTTTTTGTTTTCTTTTTGTACTACATAAATGCCTCACTTGGATTAGCAACATGTAATACCATTATTTCTTTTGTATGTGTGTAGTTAGTTATACATTATAAAGTGATCCTCCATTTAGCCTAGTACCCACCTAGAACTATATATAGTTATTACAATATTATTGATTATAATCCCCATGCTGTACTTACACTCCTGTGAACATTTTGTAACTACCAAACTACTTCTTAATCCTTTCACCTTTTTCACCTAGCTCCCCAATATCCCTACCATCTGGCAAACATTGTGTTCTCTGTATCGATGAGTCTATTTCTGTTTTGTTGCTGTTTGTTTATTTTGTTGTTTAGATTCCACATATAAGTGAGGTTATATGACATTTGTCTTTCCCTGTTTGACTTATTTTACTTAGCATAATGCCCTCTTTGTCCATAAATGTGCAAATGTTAAGATTTCACTTTTTATATGGTCAAATAATATTTTGCTGTAAATATGTACCACAGAAGAGGGATGTTTGAAAAATAAAAAAGGAAGAAAGAAAGAAAGAAAGAAAGAAAGAAAGAAAGAAAGAAAGAAAGAAAGAAGAGAGAGAGAGAGAACGAACGAATGAATGACCGAACGAAAGAAGAAGGAAGGAAGGAAGGAAGGAAGGAAGGGAGAGAGAGAGAGAGAGAGAGAGAGAGAGAGAGAGAGAGAGAGAAAGAAAGAAAGAAAGAAAGAAAGAAAGAAAGAAAGAAAGAAAGAAAGAAAGAAAGAAAGAAAAGAAAAAAAGGGAGGCGATTATAACAATTACCTTAGAAAATAAATTAGAAAGGATCAGGTTAATCAGGTTATCATTAGGGTTGTGTTTTCAGATGCTTATTTAGCACTTCATATTCTTTATGCATGCACGCTTAAGTTTCATTTCCCAATTTTTCTTAGTTTTTCCATTCTTTATTTCTTTCTAGCTATATCTATTTATTTATCTAATTATTTATCAAGAAAAATAGATCTCATTAGGGAAAGTAGTTTTCTGCTTTAGAATTGCAGGTATCAAACTTTTTTATAGATTGTAAGTAAAATATGACACAAAGTAATTATATCTCTAATTATTACCTTTGCAAGTAGTTTAGATGGATATATTCATAAATGAGAAAAATAATGTTTATTCCAATAGCTTATATATTCTTGCCCTTTGTTAAAATGAACTTGCTCACTGGGATGGCATCCATCCAGTTTTCTGATTGTTCTACTCCTAATGATACAGCAGCAGAGCTGATAGAAGATTGTGGATTTTCTGTTCATTTAGTAACTATACTGAATAACAATTATGTTATAGCTACTATAGTAAACATTATTAATACATCAATGAACACGACCAAAGAACTTTTGGCTATATGAAATTTATGTTCCAGTAATAAATATAAAATTAATGTCAGATTGTGATAAAAGTTAAGAAGAAATTAAACAGTAATTTTGGTAAAGCGTAACAATATGAGTTACTTTAAGTAGGATAGTCAGGGAAAGTCTCTTTGAGAAAATGAGTGTGGTACTCAGTCTTGAGAAATGAAAGTAATAAGTACTAAAAAGGGCTGTGGGGAGACCCCTGAAAATGGTATGTGCAAAGACCCAAGGTTGAAAAAATATTTTATCAAAAGAATTGAAAAGATTTCCATATAAATTTAGCATAATTAAAGTGAATAGTGTTTGTGAAGAAAGCAGGAGTTAGATCTTGCAGGCTTAAAGGCTTAGTTAAAAAATTTGGATTTTTAAGAAGAATAAAAAAAATATTTTAAGTAGAAAAGTAACATGAATTGATTTGTGTTTTTAAATTGTTTTGTGAAAAATTCTTATAGTAAGGAACAAGAAAAAGCAGGGAGACCAGTTAGGATGCAATAGATCTGTGAAAATGGAAATAATTAAATATAAGATATGTATTTTGGAGGTAGAACTGATCTGACTTCCTGGTTAGTTGCATACAGTTGGTGACACTAAAAAAAGGGAAAATTCATAGATAGATCTTTAAGGTTCTAGTTTGAGCAACTAAGTAGATACTGGTAAAATTTACCAATTAAGTAGAAATAGTGGTCAGAGAGAGAGAGTGTGTGGTATTAACAGCCTCATTTTTGTAGATATATTAATTTTGAGATTCTCATCAGACATCCAAAGATGCCAAGTGGGTAGTGAATACATGAGTGTAGAAGTCAGGACAGAAGCTTAAGTTTGAGAAACACTGTGAAAAAGCCATCAGCATGGAGACACATGTTGACCAAACTTGGTTTCAGATTTTAGCAAGTACATTAACCAGTGATGTAACTTTAGACTAGTATCTTAACACTGCCCTATCTTGGTTACATTTTCTATGAAATGGGAATAATGGTTGATATTAACAACTAATTCTCTGGAAAATAGCATTCAGAAAATACATTAAAAAATGGTGCCTTAATGTGCATGACTGTATTATGTATCTGATGACTTCTTTAGAATTCTAATAGGGTAAGTGGGAAGAAAGCATGGTAAATTTAGCTATCTGAAGGAGAGGAAAGGTGCCATATTCAAAGTGAAGAATTTTATAAATGAGATTTTTAAAATTAATGCATTTGAATCACCAACTGGTGTTGCTACCTGTCTTGACAGAAAAAAACCCGTTTGTTAATTTCAATGTGAATTAAACTTAAATATTTGATTTGGAGCTTTGTTTCTTAATAGAACTTGACTGAGCTTGTAAGCCATTTCAGGAGCTTGTGTGGTTTTGAACTTGGTTCTTTCACAGAGGTTTCACATTATAGCTCATTTGAGCCAAAGTAAACTGAGAAGGGAATTTCCAGTTTCCTACTTATTAGTAAAGGCAGCCTGGAGTTAATGGCAGCCCAGCGGTGTAAGCCATTTCAAATCTTTTGGAAAAGTCAGAAGAATAAAGAGAAGGAGAGTAGAGGGAAAATAAATTTTAGAACAAGGGGTGTCCAGAAGTACTCTGGAGAAAAAAATGGAGATAGGGACTGAGTAATAGTGTCAGTGTATATTAAACTATGAACAAGATTGTTTTATTGTAGAAAATTTTAGTAACAGTTTCCCATTTATCTTTCTTTTTCCTCCCTTCTTAAAATCTTCCTGCTTTTTAAAGTCTCTTTTTAATAGAAACAAAGAAACTTTTCAAAGTCCAGTCTCATGTTTGGAGGAGAATATAAAGCATAAGTTGAAGACCTTATCTTGATAAGCTTCATTTCTATTTCCAGCTCTACCATCTTCTCTATGGTTGTAGAAACCTTTCTGGATAATTTCCTTATCTATAAAATGAGCTAATAGAACTGGCATATAAGGAAACTTCCAGCTCTAGAGTGTTGTAATTTGATTTATCTCATCTCAATAAAGCAGGTAATACCTGTCACAGTATATGCCTTTGCAATCAATTGTTTGTTCTTTTTTATTTTATTTTTTCCAAAATGTGGTGAAAAGGAAAGGGGAGAAAAGAAAAACAGATTTCACATGGTAGGGCTCTGAGTCTTTTCATCAGAATGACCATTGTTTAGTCTGTGGATGTATATATGTGTGTATGTATGTGCATTTTGCATATGTTCTTTCAATGGACAGTTTTTCCCTGTGAAATTTGAGTGATTTTATGGATGTATATATTAAGAAAGAAAAATCAAAGAACAGGTAAAATGTTTGGGTTATTAAGATAGTCATCTAATGGGGGCAGTCTTCAATCTATATCTCAAAGATGTATAAAAAATGTAAAAATTAAATTTTATTTCCATAATGATAGTAGAAACAAAATTCATCAACTGCACAATTTCTTAAAAGTTTTTGAGACAAGGGTACATGCAGAGTTTGTTAAAAATTAAGTAGGATTAGAATGGAGTGTATGGAAATATGACTGACTTGTTCTTTGCTGTTAATTCAATGGTTTCTTTCTTTCTTTCTTTCTTTCTTTCTTTCTTTCTTTCTTTCTTTCTTTCTTTCTTTCTCTCTTTTAATTATTGAAGAGTAGTATAATTACTTCTCATTTGGAGCAGGGACTACTTAAAGAAGAAGCATCCCTCTTTTGTTGCCTAGTCATTTAATTCCTAGTCAAGGAATCTGAACAGTCTATATAAATTTGAAGGCAGGAAGATGGTCAATGAGGGATACAAGGAGGTTCCAGAGAAATAACTTTTCCAGAAAATACTGCAATTTCCCATAAGCTCTCCAGTGGAAAGAATGAGGAATCAGACTCATGGATTTTGATGCTGGTAATTTTAAGATTTTGTTAAAATTAAAAATTATTAATTAATTTCTTCACTTTAGCAAAAACCAATTTTTTTTCAATAATCTCTATAAGTCATATGCATCTCCGCCTAATAACATTTTCTGATGCCAGTATAATTTTGAATTCTAAAGAGAAACAAGTGTTAATAATTATAATTAAGGTTATATTAATATTAGAATTAACTCAGTTGCTTTACTTCAAATACTTAGTATTATATGAAATTATTAAATTTTTAAGTAAATAATAAGCTATTTTAAAAGAAGTCTGATTTTAACTCTGTCCTTTGGCCCTTCTTCCTCTCATTACTTTTTCTCTCCTCTGCTTGCATATATTTTCCATGTGACATCAGATCTGGATCTACAAAATAGAGGTCATATTTTTCCCAAAAGAGAACTGTGAAACTTTGACTAACCACAAAAATAACTTTCAGCTTTTTAATACTATCATTTTGTCATATCTCTAATTGTAGCTTTCTTTCATTTGACAAGGAAATTCAGGAAGATTCTACATGCAAATGCAAAAGCACTTTTTAGAAAATAACTTCGTATTTATATAAAAGTAAGGTAATATAAAGCACACTTTTTACCAGTAAATTCTCTAAAGATGTAGTTATGGATTTCTGATAGTACACAAGCATGATATCCATGTTCACCGCAGCTTCTGACCCAGGCACGTAACAAGAGAAAGAGGAGAAACAAGATCCCTAGGCAATTTTTGTATTTATGCTTTTTGTGTGTGTTGAAGAGTTATAGGGTAAGGGAGACTGATAGGGTATGCATTAAATGGTGACAGGATGAACATTTCTAGTCTTATATCAGGGTGAAACTCATCAACAACATCATATTATTGTTAACTTCTGGAAGGAAAGAGAAGTAGATGGGCCATGTTGCCACAAGTCAAATTATAAACAGGGTCACTGATTTGGAGGAGAAATATCACAAATCCAAGAAGGTGAAGCAACTCAGCAGTAACCAAAATGGGGTCTGAAAGTAGGAATTAGTGCCACCTCACTAAGGAGAGACTGCCTTTCATGCCAAGTGGTAGGGAACATGCAAGATGTATGTCGAACTTTTATGTCTGTCTACATTAGCAAGAAGAGTTTCTTTTAAAAATAAGAATATTAATTCGACATTCTTTATTAATTAAATTTTTTAATAAGCAGTTGCCAGTAATAATATGCCTTATTCTGAGCTATTATTCTTAGCATTTTCTTCTTCCATAATAGTAATTCTAAGCAGCCTCCACAAAATATGTCAAAGGACACATATTTCCTTAAACACAGATTGATTTGTCCCTTTTAAACTCCATTTGTTTTCTTCCTTTTATCAGTTAAGAATACTTGATGTGTGTATTTTACTGCAACCATAGTTGTCTGTATTTATTTCTACAACATTCTGCTTCTTCCCTTTAATTCTCAAAATTCTCACTCCAGTGAGCAAGTGGTGCTTTGTAAAATGTTCCCTCTGGGCTCTGAATTTTCCCAGACTTTTCAGATACATTTTGAAGTTTTATCATGACTTGCTATTATACACAATTTACTTACTCCTTATGTATAATCTCACATGAAGCATCAAATTAATCATATTCCTTCAATTATGGCATTTGTCATCAATGGTCCATATGATATGGGATGCCCCTTTCTCTTATTTGTTAAATTTATAATTTTCTTTCCTCTTTTTTGTTGTTCTTTAAATCTCTTTCCCCTTCATTGTGATCTACTAACATCACTGTGTTGGATATCCTCAGGTTTGTGTGTATCCTTGTATTGTTGTCTGGCATAAGTATATGTGTTTAATTTATATAAATGTTATTGTGTTAGAAACTTTATTATCTCATTCCTTTTACTGCTCAGCATTTATTTTTATTATCTATCCATTCTTTTGGTGTATATTCTAGTTCATTGCTTCTCATTGCTGCATAGTATTCCATAGAAAACTTACACAATATTTTTTTTGAAATTCCCCTTGGGATGACACCTAAATTTACTACATATCTGCTACCACAATAGCACATTGACTGTTGTTTTGGAAGTTATTAGCATTTTTCACAGATATTTCTTGTTCTTACAGTATGTGAATGCATAGGAGGAGGTTTGCACTCTCTGACCACTTCTTATATATAATGCTGGCCAATAAGTGTGGGCAGATGTGACATGTGTCACTAATGGCCTAGAGCATTTAATTGCCAATTTGAAACACTCCAGAGCTCATCTTTTCCCCTTCACAGAGGCCAACAGTTTTCACAATGGGTGGCTGCTCCCTTGGTCTGAATAAATACAGTGAGAAAAGTTGGCCTGCCAACCAGTAATGGACTTGCAATGTGAACAAAAACCAAACATATATTATTGTAAGTAAGAGGTTTGGAGGTTATCACAGCATAATCTAATCTCTCCTGACTAATACAATCACCATAGATGCCTCTTTCTAGCAGTTCTTTGTGAGAATATTTGAGGCCTACATAACCAGAAATAGAAAATTGGGACATAAGGCATATGCAGCTTAAATCTGAATAAGTATTGCTAGAGTGTTCTTGAGGAAGGTTAAGCTCGTCTGGTTTCTCCACATCCTCACTAATAATTACTACTATTCAACTTTCTAGTTTCTACCAATCAGATGGGTGTAAAGTGGTAAATTATTTTACTTTAATTTGCATTTCTCTGATTGCAAATGATCTTGAGGATCTCTTCATGTACTTGATAGCTATTTGTATTTAACTGTCTGTTTATCATCTGTTCCTATCATTTGCCCATATTAGCTTTTTCTCACAGAATGTATGTCTAATATGCTATAGTATATTTACTCATGCAGTGTAGCCTATTTAAATATAATTTATTCTAAAAGGAGAGATGTATGTTTTTAGAATTTTTTTCTTTCCAAGGTCACTAATAACTATTTCTTGTCAAGTTCAAGACTTATTTCATATACACTTGTCCTTGATATCACTGTAAATCAGAGATCGCCAATCTCTCAGCATTGCTTACAATGTTTTCTTCCTTTGAGTCCTTTGTACATTCCACAGAGACAGAGACAGAGACAGAAAGATAGGGAGAGAGACAGGGAGAAAGACAGGGAGAGAGACAGAGAGAGAGATAGAGAGAAACTTTTTGAATGGGAAATAACATGAGAATTTGATGTTAAGCTTTGGTTACAATAGAGTAAATCTTGAGTTAGTTCTACCTGTTTTTCCCTTTTATTCTCCTTTATGATGATGATAGTGATGATGATTCAATTACAGGTGACATTTAATGTTATTTTATATTAGTTTCAGGTGTACAGCATGTTGGTTAGACATTGATAGAATTCATAAAGTGATTCCCCCCGATTAGTCTAGTAATCACCTAGCACCACACATAGTTATTACAATATTATCAACTATATTTCCTGTGCTATACTTTATATCCCCATGACTATTTAGTAATTACCAATTTGTACTTTTTAATGGAGTTAGTCTTATTTATATACTGTTCTGAAATATTGTATGGTCTTCTGGGTGCAAATTATATGCTATACACTGGTGATCCCAAGAGAGCCACAAGAATCAGTGGCTTATATCGAAGAAAGGTGGGGGCGAGACTGTCCATGTGCTGATAACTTCCCCGAAGATGATGGTCATAGCTCTGGCTGACTTATTGTTTAAAGCCAGAGGGTTAAGAAAACAAAAAAGATGGGAATAGCTGGGTGAAACATGAATTTCTCAGTCCTTTAATTTCTATGAGAAGAAAACATTAATGATTTCTCTCTACATCTGTAATCACTTCTTCTCTGGAGATCAGGATTTCCTTATTTGATTTTTGAGTTTCACATAATAAACTCCTATACTCCTTCTACTGCCTTTTTGGAAGATAGCTTCCTGTAGAGAATATCTTCTTCTTTTCTATTTCATATGATAAAAGGGGCCTATTCACCATACAGGGGTCTATAGTTACCCAGTACTTATTTGACTTAATAGGTGAATGTACCTAAATTTAGATTCACTGTTAGGAGGTCCACTAACCCACAGATATAAAACTTATTTTCTAATATTAGCTTTATTAATTAACAGAGGCATGTTTTTAAAATGTCATATACTTTATTAGTTCATTTCTTAATGTGCTTAGAACTTGAGTGAAAGAAAAACTTGGTCTATTTTTTGATAAACACCTCAAACCACAACTACTTACCTACTCAAGATTGCCATTGTAGCATGAGCACAGCCATAGACAATGCATTATCAAATGATTATGGCTGTATTAAAAAAAAAAAAAAAACTTCACCAATACTGAAATTTGAATTTCAGACAATTTTCACATCACAATAAATATTCTTCTTCTTTTTTTAACTATTTAATAATGCATAAAAAATTCTTTGTTTGAGGGGGCAAGATTAAGCCCATAAGCAATAGTTCGTGTACCTCACTTATAATGTCAAGCATAATAATATATAATATACAGTATAATATATAATATGTAGCAATAATTATGTTATTTCTCTCTTTTCTAATAAATTTTAAAAGCTTTATTTTGCCCATTTATTTCAGTTTTTATTCTACTACTAGCTTCCAGTTTCTTTATAACTTGGTCTTCCATATCTGTTCAATAATAAACAGCATATCTTCCCATGTAGTTCCTAGCACCTAGTTGTTAAAAAAAAAAATGTGTGGTCTCTGCTCTGAAAAACTTGTTTCTTCAATGTTTCCTTACTTCTTCTTCTATTAATTTGAATATTACATCCTCTAAAACATCCTTATCAACTACTTTTATTTCATAATATTCTTGCTTTATGCTGGTAAATGTATATCAGCAGGAATAACAATTGAGAATGTTTGCTAGTTTCTGTATGATATAATGTTTTTGATATAGGAGAAGAGAAATAAGTACAAAGTGAGGTCCAAATTCAGGAAATGTGGCATCTACATTTAGGAATTTATTCCTTTTCAGATTTTATGTTGACATTATTGTCTTTATCCTGTAAAATAGCAGTGAATGCATTGATTTAGTATTTTCTGTGGACAGAGCAGAGAAAGCCTGGAATATATTTATCTGGACTATTGACTAAGCATAATTTCTATCACAGCAATTCAGTCCAATTTAGATTTGGGCCAGTCAGTTCAAAAGAGACTAGGGGACAATATAGTTAGAAAAAAAATAATGTTAAAAAAGAAAGAGATAATAGGAGGCATGCCTATTTATTCATTCTCTTTAAGGGCCTGTGTCAAGCTAGTTCTTCATTTAACAATCTTTTGGCTGTGAATGACAAAGTGCAGAGAGGTTCAAAGAGAGATGTGTTCAGTTTTACATCTCTAGATAGCTATTGCCAATTTTTTCCTCCAAAAAATGTGCCGATTTATATTCTTTATCAGCATTGTATCAAAATAACACCTAAGTTTTTTTAAAGGAGAATTTAAAAATCCCACTTTCATTTTTGTTAATCTTGGCTTGCTCTCCCTCACTTCTCAGCTTCAAGTTGGAGTTGAACTATAATGTCAAACATATTATTCCCATTCCCATTTTTATTACAACTATAAGCTTGATGTTTCTTTTTCTAAATTTTTGAGTTTTGATGTTTATGAATTATTCTTTCTTAAAACTATCTTAAGATAATTTCTTAACATTATCATGAATTTTGGGGGGAAAATGTCTCATTTGTATCTTTATATCTACCTGGTAAAATTAATTACATAAAACACTTCGTTTTTTTTTCTATATCATCTACCTTCCATAAAAATATTGACATAATCCTTTTCTATAGTGCAATAACTTCTTTAATATTTTATCCTGGTTTCATTTTGCTCCATAAACTTCCTTTTGGAATTTAATTATCGGCCCTTTTAACGTTCAGAGCTTTTAAGACAATATTGATTTTTTTCAATATTGTTATCCAAATTGAAAAATATATTTATTTAAAAAGTACTTTTTAAAATACAGCGGTCACTGTTTTCCATAATTTCACTTTTACTGTTTCAGCTACCTGTGGTCAACAGCAGTCTAAAAGTATTAAATGGAAAATTCAACAAATAATTCATAGGTTTTAAGTTGTTTCTCATTCTGAGCAGCTTAATGAAATCTCATGCCTGCCTTCTCTCTTCATCCTACCTGAATATGAATCATTCCTTTATCTAGAATATCCATTTTGTGTACACTCCCCACCCATTAGTCACTTAGTAAATGCCTCACTTATTAAAAAAAGAGAGAGAGAGAGGCAACATTCACATAACTTTTATTATAGCACGTTGTTATAATAGATAGTTCTAGTTTATTTTATTATTAGTGAGTGTTGTTAATCTCTTACAGTGACTAATTTATAAATTAAATTTTATTACAGGTAAATATATAGAAAAAAAAGTAGTACAAGTATATATGGGGTTTGGTACTATCCACGGTTTCAGGCATCCACTGGGAGTCTTGGAATGTAGCCCATGTGAATAATGGAAAACTACTGTAATTGCCTTTAATGTGATAAGACTACTTCATTACTAATATCTCAAAAAATAAAAACTGAAGTAGAGAATGGTTAAATCAATTCTTTAGTGCCAAAATTCATCACATGTTTTGTTCTTTCTATATAACAACTCTGCCTTGGTTCTTGTGTAGGAGATGCATTTTCTTTTGTCAATAACACCTATAAACACAGCTGTGTGCTACTGCTTTGGGCCAAATGCCTTTGATTTGGTCAAGGAACCAAAAGAGATTTAAAAAGGACAGATGCTCCATAAAGAAATTAGCTGGTGTACATTTGTCTTTTTGCTTTTTCTCTTCTATTTGCAGCATAAGTGAAAATTAGAGGTAACACTTGGAAATGACTGTGAAGCAGATTATATCTTGCTCACAGTTTTTTTTTTTTTTTAAATTACAGAAATGAGTCTTGTGGTGGTTTTATATTATACTCAATGAAAATCACTTTTGTGCACGACTGAGCAGTTAGTAAAAGGTAGAGCTTGAAGACAAAGAGGCAGTGTGGAAGTCTAGGAGAGAGTCAATGACATAAGAAAAGGCCCATGATTATGAGGAATCTAAGAACCAAAACAGAAGAGATTATCATATGTCTGAAAGTCATGTGTCAAGAAATAATCACCTAAAGTAAAATCCAACTATATATACATGGAAAAATTTGGTGAAAATGACTGCAGTCTTTGCCCTCTTGGAAGTATAGAGAGTCAGATCAATCATGAGAAAACAAAAGAAAGATGATTTTAGATAGTGGACAAAATATATCAAAAACTTGTTTCTGTGATAGAGATTACCATGTTAGAGCTATGTTAGAGTCTTCAAAAAAGGTCTGTCTGAGGAACTGACATTTCAGTAGAGTTGAATAATGATCAGAAGAAAAGTGGGAAATCATTCTCTGTGGAAGAAATAGTGAGTACAGAGGCCCAAAGGAGGGCTCAGACTAGGTGTATCAGAGAAACCAGAAGAAAAAAAGAAGTGTGAGAGTATAGCATAGTGAGCAGGGAAAGAGATGAGATTGCAAAGAAAGGATAGTTTTATGGAGGACTATAAAAGACAAAGTAAAGCATTTAGGTCGGATACTGAGTGTAATAATGGAAGTTGATGAAGAAAAGAATTAGGCAGAGTTAGAACACTACAATTGACTAGACAAAAAATGATGGTGGCTTGAATTAGGATAGTAGTGATAAAGAGAAGAAGAGATAGATGGATTTAAAGTATATTTATGGTACAGAGTCAGTTGGTAGGTCTTGTAGATGAGTGGATGTATACAGGGTGAGAAGAAGAAAGGACTTGAAGTTAACTCTTAGATTTTTGTCCAGAGCACTATCTGGTAGTACTGTTTATCAAGTTAGGAAAATTGAAGAAAGAGCAAGGTAGGTTAGGAAAGAAAATGAAGTTTTACTTTGTCAACCTAAAGTGTCAAATGCTTGTTCAAAAGACACATAGAAAAAAATCAAGTACATGGTTGAATATATCAGTCTGGAGATCTTAAGAAGCATCTGGGTTAGAGATATAGATTTGGGAGCTATCAGCATGTCAATATTATTTGAAGCTATCGGATTGGATGAGATGGTGGAAGTATAAAAATAGGCAAGAGTGAGGTCAGAGTTTCTCTAGCACTTAATGATCAAGCAGAGAAGCAGAATTTAGTAAGAGGAGACTTAGAAGCTGTACCATGAGGTAGTGGGAAGTCTGAGAGTGGTGATGTGACAGAGGTCAAGGGAAGAAATTTTTAAGGAAGAAGTATTGGTAAGCTGGGTTGAGTGATTTTGAATTTAAGTAAACAAAAGCAAAAAAGTGAACACTGGTCTTGTCAGCATGATATTTATTTGTTACTTTGATATGGGCAGAGTGCTGAATTCTTAAATACACTGAATTGAGGCAAGATTGTGAAATGAGAAAATACAGGAATTATAGACGACTCTCTAGAAAGTTTGCTATTAAATATCTATACTTTGAAGGTGTGTTCTGGGGAAATGGTAGAGAATTTCAGATATTTCAAGGCTTACAGGAATGATTTAGTAGAAGTTGAGAAATTTCTGATGCAAGAGAGAGGGTATTATGTGCATGGGGGGTACTGGTCTTTGATAGGAAGAAGGGCAATTTATCGGCAATTACAGAATGGAGGAAAAAAACAGTGAGAAAAATGCTGTTCGGTTAGATTTTGTGATGGTAAAGTAGGGGAGTTCCTTTCTGTTTGTGTTTATTCTCTCAGCAGCTGACAATGATGAGATGGCAAAGAATGTAATGTTTGAGGTGAGTGGAGAGAGAATAATGAATTGCATTAAGTGCAAAATTGAGCATACTGGGGAAGAGAAATATGTTTTTTCAGGCATTGTTGAGTCTCTGAAATGTATATTCTTGAATTTAAAGTTAGGTCACTTAAAAAATTTGCTTATTTTTTTGTTCCCACTGATATTGTGTTTAGGTATAGACATGGAATGGGCTGTAGATTTAATATCATAATAAAGATTATACTTGATAGACACATATGATAAAAGAAGAAATAACCAAAGTAATCTTTCCATTCAGAAAGAGGAAGAAAAAGACACATACTACAGACAGTAATAGTAACAATTTTGATGTCCTGAGAAATGGACATTGTGAGGGACCACATCCTCTGGATGGAAAATATCTTGAGTCTATTCTGAGTCCATTAACTGGTAGAACTTCCTTTGTCTTGTGTTCTCCACAACTCCTTGTTCTATCCTGGGCCCTGAGTTTTTTCCCAGCTCACTCTTTGCCTGTAGTTGAATGGGGCCCCACAGATCACATTAACTTGCAAATAGTCACATTCTGTTTTTGTCCAGGCTGCTGGTTCTTTTGGCAAAACAACTCTCTCAAAAAGCTTTTTAATATTCTTATCTTGATTCCAGTGACCTCTATGTGTTAAAATGCATGTTCACAGTTCTTTTTTTAAACAATGTTCTTTTCTAGACATTATACTTAATGTGTGATATTTCTTTGGTTTCTTAACCCTATCCTCTCTCTTTAAACCTGGTGATAGATACCTAGAGCCTAGCATTTTTCAGAGAGAAATCAAATATTTTGTTGATTTTCCTAGAGCAATTTTTCTTTTACAGTTGAAAGTATTTGCTCAAGGTCACATCCTATGTTCTTTTTCTGGGATATCATAACCGAATTGGATTTACCATTAAGTATATTGGCCTTTTCCTTGAATTAGTTCAGATGTAATACTGAATTTTAATAGGTCTTTGTTGGTGAATATTCTTCTCATTTGCGTTGGGTTGAGAAGCAGTTGTCTCCTTCCACCTGAGAGGCCTTGGTTTTAGGTTCTCTCCTTATTCTTTTAATTCCGTCCCCGATGAATCAAATCTTTTCTGAACTTCTGTTTCTTTGAATATATTGTGAAATGAAGATATTATCTGTTTTCAGACTTCTAAAAGCTACAAACTCATTAGTCTCCCTATCTTCTTTCTAAATTACAACAGGAGACAGCATTATTAACTCTTTATTATTTCAAAACATTGATATTTTATTTTCTACCTTTTAATATTTAATTTTTATTTCTCACTAATTGATCACTATAAACAATGCTATACATTTGAGGGTTTTGTTATGTCAGCACCACACCTCAAGGTTCAAAATTTAGTATTTTTAGTAACAAATAGCTCCAAGAGTATCAGGTTTATTGCTTACTCAGACCACAAATCCAATGCAAGTCTTACTTAGGGATGTAGGCAGAATTAGGCCCCAGTGCTGGCACACCCAGTGACTGGCTTTAGACTGGGCTGAAGCACCAACCAGAAATGCATTAATTATGAAAATCACGGTTTTGTAAGGTAAGAACTAGGATACATGTTTTTATTATTTAATGTAATATAATCCTCATAGAATGACATTTTTAATTTTTAATAGGACATTTTAGGCAATAAGTATTAAGAAACATCAAGGAAAATATAATTTGTTATGTCTATTTAAAAACACTTTTTTCTTTTTCTGTAATTGATATTACTGGGAGCCAGAACCTTTACTGTGAATAAAATATAAATATGACAAGGGGCAGGAAGGGAAAGAAGAATCATGTTGAGATGGACTGCAGTTGGAAGTAACAGTATGAATATGTATTGCAAATACTTGTTCTGTCTGCTGCAAAGATCAAGAAGAAACTCCAATAGCCATGAGCACATGTAGAACTCACACACCTTTATCACATTTCCCATAAAAAGTTAAACAGAAATACTCATAGAATTTACTAATTAGTGGTCTAGTATAGGGTACGTTAAGAGGAGTCTATAATAATTTGTTATTCTATAATATAAAAAATGTGCAGAAAGAAATGATGGAGAACTATTAAAAGACACTTTTGCCAGCTTGAAGGTGAGCCCACTAGCCAAGCCTGAAACAAGATAATTAAGCAGGAAGAGTAATGAATTATAAATCATTAAGGAAAAAAATAGAAACACATGGGTCCGTATGAATAATCAATCAATCAATCAATAACTAAATAAATAAAGGAAAGAAGGAAGGAGGGAGAGCCCTTCTTTAAAATGGACTGTTAATCAATAAAGGCAGGGAAAGTATAGGAGTTAGAAAACCATTATTTTGCAATCATCATAAAAAAAAACAACAACATTTTTTTCAGTAAAAATTGGAGAGAGATCTTGCTAAGGAGCAGAATTTTTCATGGTCTTAGAGGGTGTCTCTACAGATCACTTATAAAATGCAAAGGAAGAAGCCTGACAGTACTTTGATCCATTGATCCAAATTGACATCACCAATGAGGGGCAGGCAAACATGAACCTACTAATATGACACCTAATATGAAGAGGACGCAATATCTTCTATATAAAATTCGGACCCAGAAAAATATAATCTGAATGTAAATGTGAAGAAAGTTTTGACAAACCCATTAAAATATATTATTAAAAAGAAAAGAGACGGTCTATAGTCTTCAAAAATGTTACTGCAGTGACAGATTAAGTAAGAACGGCTGAGGAAGGTTCCAGATTAAAGGAAACTACAGAGTTGTGACAGCTAAATGCAATATGTGATTTTAGACTGGATCTTGGACTGAAGTGGTAAAAAATGCTGTAAAAAACATTATTGATAAAATTATAATATGAAGATTGGTGTTACCAAGATGAGATTTAGCCTATAATAATAAATAAAAGCACTTATTTGAACAAAAAGGACTATCATTTAGGATGCACAATTTCAGGTAGCAACCTGAATAGTGTTCTTAAAAAACCAAAGAAAGGCAGGGTTTATAAAGGCAAAAACCGCAAGTGCAATCTCCATTTAGGTTCTTCATGTAGATGAAGGACTACTGGCTAGCTTAACAGGGATTGTTTAGCTCCAAGATGCATATGAAGGAAGCAAAAAACACAAGGTGAATGTAAAGTCCATATATGTCCATACAGCAATTGTTGTTCCGGAATATTTATGGCTCAGGCTTCAGCTGAGTTTAGCAACAAATCAGCAACTTAATAGCAATTCTGAGAACTGTGGCACAAGACGTGCATAGGACCCCACTTCCTTAATATCCTCCCAACTCTTTTTTAACTGATCCTCTTAGCAATGTTTATTCTATTTTCTCCATTATCAGTAGATTACATAGAGATTGTAGCAAAAGTAAATTCTCTAAAGTTTAACTATACAATGGTTATAAATAATATTCTTAATTTTAGGAAATATACCCTGAGAATTTAAGAGTAAAGGGGTAAGAAAAAAATACGTGTAGATAGACAAGCATGAGATATATAAAGTGATACAACAAATAAGGCAAAATTTTAACAATTGATAAATCTGAATAAAGGGTATGTAGGAGTTCCTTGTACTGCTTGTAACTTTTTCTGTAAGTTTGAAACTAGTGTCAAATAAACAATAAAAAATGTAGCATCTGTTTTTAGACAGGGATTTTGTCATTTACCTCAGATACTTCAGAGCAGAGAGCCCAATGTTTGTGAAGTGAACTTATGAATGAATGAGTTTAAAGAGTATATTGTGCACTGATAGTAATTTTTTTCCCGTACATTCTATAGCTGATACACCTTTACACTCTCAAAATGTAGCACGCTTTCATAAAAAACAAACAAACAAACAAACAAACAAAAAACAAGAACTTATGCTTATATTTATTTGAATAAAATGCAAGACAGAAAATAAAAATAATGCCAATTACAGAAGGGAAAATATTTTTGAGGAGGTTTCTAAAAATATACTACAAATTAGAGAAGGCTATATCAATAATACTATGACATTTTCCAATGTTTCCCAAGAACACGTGCCTTGCTATTTTAAGATTAGCTATTTTAAAGCACAAAATATTTAGACGTTTAACTTTTCAAAAGCTGTCACTCTAAGTCAATCTTCACTTGCCTTGAACTTAATATACCAAATTTACCAATGAGAAATATTTTATCTTGATTTTACAAAGCAGAAAACATTATAAACTTCAGGAGATATAAATTCTACAATCACACTTGTGTTAATAATAATATAAAGGGTATTGTAACAATCTTCTTGAGTATTAAATTTAGTTTATGGGTAGTTGCAGTTCAATGTTCATTAAGAAGAGAAAATTATAAGGGAATAAACATTCATTGGTATATCATTATCCTTTTATTGTTACAGTTACATTGTTTTTACAAACAATGCAGCCATGTTCAAATGGTCAATATTTTGAATAGTTTTCTTTCTTCGTCCTACCTCACTTCCCCCAACCCCCAAAATAAATTCTGGTAGGTCATCTGCTTTCAATTGTAAATGAATAGATATTTAGGCTTTTATTTAAAACGAACCAAAACCCACTTTATTGGAATCACGTTATTATTATTAATAAATTGAAAATAAATGAGTTACATTTACTATCCCTTGCATATGATGTTTTTTGACATTGTATGCAACCTGTGAATAACATGGTCAGCTTTTGATAATGTATGAAACATCAATTTTTTTATTTAACTAAAATTTTGAGATGAATTTTCTTGCATTTTCTTATGGCTTTGCTGCTCTTGACTTGTGTCTTGAAATTAGAGGTTTGGCCAACAACTAAAGAGATTTTGCATATTTTAAATGATGAGGTTCTACCTCTGGGTCATTTCTCTCTAGATGTTTATGGAGCTTTTAGTGGCTAAAAATTTAAAAAGAAGGGAAAATGCTTACTCTATTTCTTTGCACCATCTCATTATGTTAATTTTAAAAATGTTGGGTTGGCTAAGTTGGAAAACATTGATCTCAGAGATTTGGCTCACAAAACCTGTACAAACATTGGTGACTAATTTGGGTAATGGAGAAAAAATAAGTAGGTAAACAAATATATATTGTTGAAAAAGTTAAAGAGAATGTCTTACAATACTATGGACACAAATATTTAACAAAATAAATTTAAATATGTCATAAAAAGATATCCCAAAGCAGAGCATATTAATAAAATGAAACTGATCATATCGTGAGCTCTTTTGATGTTGATGTTGGGCATGCGGGAACTAACATTTAGTAAGCATCTATTGTGTGCCAGAACATTGATTAAAATTTTAATTTTGTTTTCTTTATCAAGACCAGACTATGCTATTTTTTCTTTCATTTTATACATAAAAACATTTTATTGTAGGATTGAAATAATGTATGAGTTCACACACCTCAGAAGGGACAAAACCAGAATGTATATTTTGCTCAATAACTCTAGAGTTGTATGTGAACAAATTTAACTCTTTTGATGAACTAGTATGTTTTCTATGAGAGTAATAGGAAACTGTTGTTTCCTTTTAGACTTTGGAGTATCAGGAAAACTGGGATTTAGTTCTATACATGGTCGTGCCTCTTCAAGCCCAGATGACCCATAGAACAGTCTGTTCTGATATTAGTGTTTGAAGAATCGGAGTTTGAACTCATCTTGGTCTAGTTGCAAATTCCATGTATGTTAAGTTGATAAATACTCCATAATAGAACAAGGATCAGCAACGACTCTTTACTCTTGTTAAGACAGGTGCCTTATGTGGGATCTCCCATCTGAGACAGGTGGTAACAGAAGCATTCCAGGAGCTTGAGATTATAAGGAAATGTGCTATCACTTGCTCATCTAGGGTGGATCACTAAAAGGAGGAATCTTATTAGCAGCTGAAATAACTATTTGGTTGTCATTCATGTGAAGCAACTATACAGGGAGAGGTAATTCAAGTATAAACACAGGGACAGAAACCACTAAAAAGAAAAATGTTAGGAGATTAATGTAGCAACTATGAACTTGTACAACTACTTGATCTGAGTAGTAGGTAGTTGTAAAGCAGACTTATTGGAAAGGGTGGCCAAAACCTGGCTCGCAGTATAATTTGTGCTGTATTATTACTGTTGTTATTTTTTGTTGTAGATTGAGTTATATTTCCAAAAAGATATTATGGATACAAGTTTTAACCCTCAGTACTTGTAAATGTGACCCTATTTGAAATTAGAGTCTTTATAGATATAATCAAGTTAAGATCATGCCGGATTAAAGTAGGCCTAAAATAAAAGTAGGACATGTATGGTCACCGAAGGTTTTAACATAAAGATAACCAGAATTCTGAGTTCAGATGTTGTTTGTAAAAATCTAAATGACCTTTAAAATATAAAGTATTTGCTGGCTTCTGAAATACTGTCCTTATAGTAGTAGATTTGGAAAGCAGAGGGAAACTTAGATACACATAAGGAGGTATGCCATGTGAAGAAGATAGAAGCAGATATTTGAGTGGCATGTCTATAAACCAAGAAATGCCAACTACTAGAAGCTAGGAAGACGCAGGCAAGGATCATCCTTAGAGCCTTCCATGGGACCATGGTCCTGCAACATCTTGATTTCATATCTCTAGCCTCCAGGACTGGGAGCTAATACATTTCTGTTGTCTTAAACTACCCAACTCGTGATACTTTGTTGTGGCAGCCCTGTGAAACTAGCACTTTACTCCTATCATCTTGTCTCCCTTACCACAACCTGAGAAGCTGAGGAATACTTTTTTTTACAATTCTACCTACAGGCACTTAGCTGAGAATCCTCAAGTGATTGAACATTTGTTTTTTTTTCAATAGTATCCCCCAAACTCAAAACCTGACTCCACTGCTTACCAGATTCACTATCATAAGGACAGTGCTTCTTCAGAAACAAACGGAAGTGTTATGTTTTAAAAGGTAATACAGACTCTTACCAACAACATATGTGTTCAGAATTCTCCTTATCTCTGTGTTAAAACTACACTTTGTAACCACATTTTCTCCCTTTTACCTTTTTTTTTAAAAGCTATGCTTACTCTATTTTATTCAGAAAGAATTAAAGATAAGACATATGAAATTTAATAAGTAGACTTAAGAGTGGGGCAAAAAAATAAAAGAATAAAATAAGATTATCAAATTCAGTCAAAACTCTGGCTAAGCCACACATTTCCTTTTTAACAGCCTGTGTTAAAATTAAAACCTGGTTAGCTACACAATTTAGAGAGTTTATACTACAAAATCAATTATTAAGCAGAACATTTTCTGGTACTAAGACCACACAACAATTTCTCTTGGGATCCTATAATATAAAGAACAAAATCACTGACCACATTCTACAATAGAATCAATGTTATATTTCATAGGACTGTTTTTATAATTATCCTCCATATAATTTGAGAGTTTTGCCCAAATCTCAATATAGTGAAAACAGTTAATGTTGTGAGCAAGTGTGACTTAACCCAGATATCTAATTATTTTGCAATCTAGTCCTTTAATGTCCAGCCCAATGATTGCAAATTTCATGGTTTTTGCCCCCTCAATTCTTCATACATGGTTTCCTGTTTGATTCTCTATTCTTTTTTTTTCTTTTGACGTTTAATTAGAGTTTAAGCACCTATATTTAAATTCAAATAATTTGTCTTATTCCTATTTACAGTCCCCAAAAGTTTGACACAGTGCCTTGCACAGATGTAGAGTTAAATACTCAATTCCCATTTAACAAAAAATTCTCGAACCACACTAGAATAGAGACTGTAAGATCACTTTACTCTCATAATATATCTTTCTCAAAACATTAAGTTCTTCCTCTCAGATGAGCCTACAGTGTTCTTCCTTATTTACTTTGAAGGATGGGCTCCCTTTTATTTTTGTAACCATCACCTAGTAGGCACATCTGCTACTCAAAATTTGTCTAGAGTTGCTGGTGGGGCTTTTTATTAATCTTTGTGCCTTATCTATCCACATTCGCCTTTACTTTCTGATATCTTAATATTGAACTTGGTCATGAGAAGCAACTTTCTCTCCTGAATTGCCTAGACCCAAAACTTGTTGCCTAGACACAAAATTTGTGATCTTAATTTTACATGGGAATTCTGCTAATGGAACCTTTTATTTGATTCAAACTTGATTATAGTCTCCACCCTGAAGGCTCTGGCATTATTCTAAAACAGATGATCTGCAAGACATTTTGAGGATTACTAAATATTACAATGAACAGGATCTGATCCACTTGATTTCTAATTCACTTCTAACCATTGTCCCAAGGTATTAAGTAACCTATTAATGAGACAATTCAATTATCCTTCCCAACATTTCCTTCTCCCCTTCTTAACCTTGCTGCCGACTCCCTTCCTATAAGCTTAGTTCATTCATTCTCTAAATTCTTTGGATTTCCAACAGCTATTCAGCATAAGAACTATTGTTGCAACCGTTGCTGCACTAAATAAATAGATGTGTAAGAAAATAAATGGCTGTATTAATTTAGAGGATAGGAGTTGCTCATGTTATAATACCCATTTGGGGCCACTGAAATGATGACATGCATGTGACATGAGTCAAGAGTCCTAGAACCAAAGAAAATCCCAAAGTGTCTGATGAAACAGAGATGAAGCAGAGGAACCTGATAGTGGCCTAAAATAATGGGTTTTAAATTCTGCTCAAGCCATTGATGATGATTGTTTATGTGAATAAATTTAAGAATATATAATATAACACATGACTTTTTATGACAAAAAATTTAGGTTTTAGTCCTTACTCAACTACTACTATTTCACTTGTGAAAATTTAGGCAAGGCTACATGAAGTTTAATTTATACATCTATAAAAAAAGATAATTGTCTGTTATGTATATGAAGCACAGAAACAACAAAAACTTGAAATAATGTAAAGATGCTTTGAACAATAGAAAAATCTATAAATATAAGATAATCTTATAATTTCAGCAACATTTTGAAAGAAGAGAAAAAAATATTTGGGGCAATAGGATTATGGATGGTTTGTTACATTTGTAAATGGAATAGTGATTAACAAATAGCACTTAAAAGTTTTTCTCATAGAGAAGAATGCCTGCATCTTAAGCTAAGAATAGATAATGCTATTTATGTAAAATTTTGCTTTTGACACCATTCTGAAATGAAATATTTTCCTTTCAATTCCTCAATTTTCATGAGTAATACTTTACTTTTAATTGATTATCATCATAATTCATTATCAAATTATAAAATTGAGCTCTTATTATGAAAGACATTACACAAAATAAAATAATGGCAACAGATTCTACCACTTTTCTACTCTGTGAAATAATTACAAAGGAAGCATCTATCTATAGATATTTATTGTATAATTGTATTTATTCCTAAGGAGAGGGGTCCATTCTGCAAATGCTGAAGGACAGGTTTCAGAGAAGGTAGGTCAGGTGGCAGCATCCAAAGTAGCTGTCTAAAAATGGAAACAATTTCTACACTCTTTGACCCACAGGTACTTCGAGAAGTGGATGTAAATGTACCTTCCTTTAAATATATAAAACATTCTATAAAGGCAAAATTAGAGTGAAACATCTGTGGAGAAAAAAAAAATCCCCAATTATTCCTCCTGGCCTTTTGCCTTCTTTTCCATTTATCTTCTTTTGCTCTTTTTGCAACTACTAGAGATAATATTTTAGAGATACAATTTAGCAATATAACAGTAGGATAAATATACAAGCATAACAAGAAGTATCACTTCCCTCAAAAAGAAGGAATCATCTTTACTCACTGATGAGTCCAGGCATAAAAAAACCCATAAGAAACCCTGACTTTCTTCTAGATGCTGCCATCTCAAATAAACCCCCTGACCCACGATGTGCTGCTCTTGAGGGAACCTCCTTGGTCACTGAAACTGTTACACAAAAAGAACCATTACACTGCTTCGTAGGTATAATTATATCTAAAGAATATGTGGGTGGTCTGTTAACAAATAATAAGGTATAAAATAAAGCTCTTTGTAAATGGGCCACCCTGCATATAAATATGAATATATATACCTGTGTATATAATTAGATATAATTTGAAATAATATGGGGCTTCCAGAAGAAGTGATATGCTGTTAAAGGATTTTCAATTTTTTTCTAAAACAAATTAATTTTATAGAAAATAGAAGGCTTTGTGAAATATGTATCAAAAAAGATATACTTTTTCCAACCTCCACATTTACCTATTTAGCTAATTATCATTTCCACACATGTACATACACACGAATTCATTCTTAATCTGTTCAAAAATATTCTAGTAAAATAATTTCCTAAGAAATTTTAATCTTTAACTGTATATAAACCTATTTTTTTTAAAGGAGAAGCAAATTTCAGGTATACCAAATATAGGATTTTATCATATCAGTGTGCAAGAAAACTAGAGATTTTGGTGGTTTTGTTTTGTTTGGTTGTTTGTTTCTTGGAGGTAGGGGTAAAAATTTATTTGGAACACCATGCAAAGATATTCTCATAGTAAAACGATGTTCTCTATATCTATACTTTTTTCCGCATACTTTTGGGGCTTCATACTATTTTCTATTTCTCCCCCCTCCCCATCTGTATTGGTTGAGATTCTCCACAGAAATAGAACAAATAGGAAGTTTATATACATTTATACAGATATACATGTATGTGCATACACACACACACACACATATACTGTATATATTTTTTAAGACAGAGATTAATTTTAAGCAATTGGCTCATGAGATTGTGGAGGCTTGTTAAATCCAAAATCTGTAGGGCAGAACAGCAGGCTAAAGACTCAAGAAAAAGCTACGGTAAAAATTCAAAAATAGTCTGCTGAAAGAATTCCTTCTTGTCCAAGGGAAGTCATTCTCTTCTTTTAAAGCCTTCACTTGATTGGATAAGGCTCATCCACATTATGGAGAATAATCTGCTTTACTTAATGTCCACTGGTTTAAAGGTTAATCTCATATAAAAACCACCTTCACAGAAACATCCAGGATAATTTTTTATGAAATATCTTGGCTAAGTCGACACATAAGATTAACTATTACACTATCTCTTGAATATAGTTGTCTTGTTATTCTCATATATATCTATAGAAAGTATTTTGAAGTGATACAGTAAGAAAAGGTTTACATTATGTACAAGTGCAGAATAATTTGTTTCCACAGAATAACTTTCTTCATAAGACAAAGTGAAATAAAGAAAAAAAATATGCACTGTGAGTAATTTAAATTTTAGTTCTGCAATTCCGAAAGTGATTTACCTTTGTTAAGTTAGTTGCTTGAGCCATGTTCTTTTCATCTGTTAAATGAGGATAGATCTTTCCACTAATTCTCATTTTATTGATTTGCACCTATTAGAGAAATATAGATTGAATCATTAGTTTTCTACTATCTTTAGAGTTAAAAACATTTTATCTAAGTTGTTTTCTTCTTGTTAATTTTTTTGGTGTATGTTTGTATGGTAACGGACATTTTCAGTTATATTACCTCTTTCCAATTCCGTTAAATAGAGTGAATTTTATTGAAAATGTATCTGAAATCCTCCATTAGCCATATCTCTTTTCCTTTTTGCTTATTCTCCTCACCGTATGACAGAATATAAAAGGCAAAAACTAAATAGCAATTACATATAGTTGTCTTAAAAGTACAAATTTAAATCTTTAATGATAATTGGAAATTGTCTTTCTCAATAAGTTAAATTTAAACAGTTACTGAATGAGATGTATCACGGAAACAACTTTATTTGCAAAAGTAAAGGGAAGACAGAATTTCTGGAGTTTAACTCAATTCCAATTTGACCATTTTGTGTCTCTTTGTCTCTCAACTCTCTCTGAGGGCAACCAATTGCTCCTTAGGGAAGCTTAACTAAAGTGAACTTTTGGTTGTAGTTTTTTTGATTCGAAGCGGCCTTTAAACTTCAGGACAGAGTTTAGATTGTTTTCATATTTAATTTTCCCAAAATAGTCTTATATCTTGCATTATGGCTACTCTTAGTGAGAACTTTAGTGATGTGTAATACAGGATATTAAAAAAAACCAACAAAACATTTTGAGTGATAATTATAGTGCCAACACTGTCATCATTCTAAGGAATTATAGCAGAGAGAATAAAAATGAATTTTTGATTGGTTATTGAATAAAGAATTAATTAAAAAAATATTTATGTTCATTCTCCCAGAGATATTGAGGAAAACTAGATATGTATTAGGAGAAAAAAAACATGCATTTACTCCATATTTGTTTTTCATAATTAAAAATGTAGTTATAATTAGAAGTAGTGGTCTTTTAAATCTTCAGCTTATATGTAATATATTCACAAGTTAAATATGTTATACAGTTCGAAGATTAAAAAAATAAAGGTAATGCTCATGTATTCACATAAAGCATTTAGATAGGTATGTGTGTGTTGCATGTGTGTGTGTATGTGTGTGTGTGTGTGTGTACACAATATTATATTATATTTGTCAAATATATATCACATTTCTTTCCAGTGAACATTAATTTATTTTTCTCTCTTGGCCAAACTTCATCACTTTTAGGTTTTTCAATAACAAAACCTGTACAGTCAGAAAATAATCAACAGTTTTACACCAGAGTGTGTGCAAATGTTTTGATACAGCAGCTCTGTTATTAACAATAATGACCTCAGCACAATGCATTTCCAGGGGAATTAATGACTGGGGTTAATGGCCCAAGGCAAAGCCAGTCAGTCATGAATCTCTAAGAAAGGCCCTGTACTTTGATCATTATTGCTTCATTACAACATAAAAATAATCAGCAACAATTATAGCAGGAACTATGGGAACAGTTTAGCCTTGAAAATTAACTTTTTCAGTCTTGACATTGTTGAAAATTACTGCGTCCAGTTAATTTAGTATAAACAATCATATAACCAAAAGAATTGATATGAATGACACTGTAACATGTGATCCTGAGTGGCCAATATTCCAATTGAAATTAAAGATGTGCCTGGCTAAGCAAAGAAAGTGAAATGAGCCTGTGCAAATAAAACATGAAGCAAGTCAACCTGAACTAAGAATTTTTAGAGGTAGTTATCTCATGTAAAAAAAAATGAAAAAAAAAATGAATACTACAATCATCTCCATAATTTGATGAAAACGAGGAAAATAGTAATAAGGAAGAAAAAAGATAATCTGGAAAATATCTTAAAATAGATTCTAATTTTGCATAAATTTTATTAAAATTTTGGAGACAAAAGGCAAAAAATATAATATATATTTTAACATTACATATCAGTTTTCAAATTATTCTGCAGTTGTACATAATGTAAACCTTTTCCAAAATAATACCTATGTTGTTGAATTGATGGATGCTTGGGTAAATTCTTGCAAATTAAACATGCATATTTAATAAAAATCAGATATAAGACTATATTTTCCTGACTTATCTAGCCTCTGCTCCACAAGACTATTTGAGCTATTGCTCACTAACGAAAATTCCAATAGCCTTTTCATGTACATATCCTCTGCCACTCAATCCAAGATGAGCATTTGACATAAACTTGTTTTTGTTGTTGTTGTTGTTTTTAGATATCTCTTTTTCCTGATCAGCTGTGCTTGGAAGTGCCAGGACTTAGTGGCTGGCAACAGGACAAAAAGCAGAGAAGTGGGACTGAACAGCAGAGAAACAACAGTTGATTTTCACCGGCCGGGGTTCCAAAATGAGGCTGAGCTGCAGCCCCAACCCCCAAACCAGAAGTCCCCTCCGCCTATATCCTCCAAGACCCAACACCATGGAGCCCCAGGGAAATCTAAGCGAAGAATGAAGAATGCTGCCAAGGCCTAGGCTACCTCTTGTAGCCTCTGGAGCTCCTTACAAGAGGAGGGGGAGGGGAGAAAGAGCAGCGAGTTTGTGCTGCAAGTGCCCTGAACAGCCAGTCCTGGGAGTGTTGTGGGCTTCCCATGGCCGGCTGGCTGCAGGGCCCAGTCATCAGGGCAAAGAGCGGAGAAGCAGTTGACAGAGAAAAAACAGTCGATTCTTACCGACTGTGTTTGCAAAAGTAAGGCTGAGCTGCAGCCCCCAACCCCTCAACCTAGACGGCTCCTACCCTAATACCTTCCAAGACCCATCACCGCGGAGCCCCAGAGGAATCTGAGCAAACGCTACCAAACTGTTAGGGATCCAAGAGGCTTAGATGCCACCTACTGGAAACCAAAAGAAGAGCGCCCTCTTTGTAGCAGGCTGAAGAGAGACCTTTATATAAAGACCTTTATACAATAAATCTTCTTTCTGGAAAAACAGCAGAAGACATTTCCGTTAATGCTCAGGTGGAGAAATAGTCCGTTAAACACGATGAACAACCAAAGTGACAAGACATCTCAGAAAGAAAGAGAAAAATCTCCAGAAAATGAGCTTACAGGCATAGAAATATGTGACTTAAATGACAGAGAATTGAGGATGGTACTTCTGAAAAAACTCAGTGAGTTATGAAATGAGTCATACCAACAATTCAGAAATTGTGAAAACAGCTAGATGAGTAGAGCAAAGAGTTTAAAACCCTCAAAAATAACCAAATAGAACTTCTGGAGATAAAAAATACACTGCAAGATTTGAAAAATGAAATAGCAACCTTGGGAAATACAGTCAAACAAATGGAAGAAAGGATCAGTGATATCAAAGACAGAAACCTAGAAATAAATCAGGAGGAAGAAGAGAGAAAGCGAAGAACGGAAAATAATGAAAGAGAAATACCAGAATTAGCTGATATTATTAGGAGAGGAAACATAAGAAAATGGGCATTACCAAAGGTGAGAAAAAGGACTAGAAAGCATTTTCAGACAAATGGAAGATAAGAATTTCCCAAATCTAAAAAAATGAGCTGGAACTTGGAATTCAAGAAGTCAACAGAACACCCAATTATCTCAACCCAAAAACGCCTTCACCAAGGCACAATATTTTAGAGTTAGTTATCAAAAATCAATGACAAAGATAGAATTCTCAGTGCAGCCAGAGAGAAGAAAACAGTTACATAAAAAGGAAAGCCCATTAGATTATCAATGGACTTCTCAGTGCAGACTTTACAAGCCAGAAAGAAATGGAATCAAATATTTAAACTATTAAGTGAAAGGAACTATCAGCCTAGAATAATGTATCCAGCTAAGCTCTCCATTAGATATGAAGTAGAAATTAAGACCTTTCCAGACATACAAAAATTGAGGGAATTCTCCACTATGAGTCTTGCACTACAGGAAATTCTGAAAGAGATCAGCACACCTAAAACAAAATAACAACAGAAATACATAATACGAGTAAAGTGACTAGCAGGCAAATAGAAGCAGAGTGCAATCCTTACTAAGAACAGGGAATTGTAAGCTTAAATAATAAGAGAATTGATATATCAAGATAGTAATGAACATTCAGCATACATAAAAACAAATTGAGATAACAATGACTGAAAAAGATACATATATATATATATATATATATATATATATATATATATGTATCTTTTTCATATTTGTAATGGTAACCTTGCACCATAGAGTCAGGACCAAAGTATATAACATAAAACAAGAAAAATCAGAGGCAAAACCCACAAAAGCCAACCAAAATAAAGAAAACAGAAATACAAGGACAAGGAAGCAATGGAAACACCGAGCTACCAGAAAGCAAATAATAAAATGGCTATAAGAAGACCTCATATTTCAATAATTAAAAACAAAAACATAATCATACGCTGCCTCCAGGAGCCATATCTCAGCTCCAAAGACAAATGTAGACTCAAAGTGAAAGTGTGGAAAATGATATTTCAAGTAAATGGCATTCAGAAAAAAGCAGGACTAGCAGTACAATATCAGACAAAATAGACTTCAAAATCAAAAAGGTAAAGAAAGATGTTGAGGGACACTTCATGATGATAAAGGGAATCATGCACCAAGAAGACATAACACTTATTAATATCTATGCTCCCAATCAGGGAGCCCCAAAATATGTAAAGCAATTACTAACAGAACTAAAGAAAGAAACAGACAAAAATGCTATTATAGTAGGGGACTTAAACACCCCACTGTCAGATATGGACAGATCATCCAAACAGAAAATGAATAAGGAAATAACATCCTTAAATGACACATTAGACCAAGTGGACTAAATTGACATTTACAGAGCCTTCCATCCCAAAACAGCTGCTTATACATTCTTTTCTAGTGCACATGGAACATTCTCAAAGATTGACCCCGTACTGAGATAGAGAGATAGCCTCAACAAATATGACAGGGTTGAAATTGTACCAAATATATTCTCTGATCATAATGCTTTGAAACTAGAGATCAACTGCAGAAAGAAATCAGGAGGAACTACAAATCCATGGAGATTAAACAACATGCTACTGAAGAATCACTGGGTCAGGGAAGAAATAAAAAGAGAGACCAAGAGATACATACAAACAAATGATAATGAAAGTACAACATATCAAAACTTTTGAGACATGACAAAAGCAGTCATAAGGGGAAAGTTCATATCATTACAGGCCTATCTCCAAAAACAAGAATGAGCTCAAATAAACAGCCTAACACTTCATCTTAAAAAACTAGAAAAAGAAGAACAAATGAGGCCTACAGTCAGCAGAAGAAAAGAAATAATCAAAATTAGAACAGAAATAAATGAAATTGAAACAACAACAACAAAAAAAAACAATAGAAAAAATAGATACAATAAAGAGCTAGTTCTTGAAAAGATTAATAAAATTGACAACCCTCTAGCTAGACTCACTAAAGAAAAAAGAGAAAGGCCACAAATACAAAAAAATCAGGGATGAAAGAAGGGAAATTATGACTGACATTACAGAAATACAAAGGATCATACAAGAATACAATGAAAAAAATATATAACACCAAATTTAATAAACTAGAAGAAATGGACCAGTACTTTGAAAAACACAACTTTCCTAGACTGAATCAAGAAGATCTGGAAAATCTAAATAGACTGATCAGCAGCATAGAAATTGAAACAATCATGAAAAACCTACCAAAAAGTAAAAGTCCAGGACCAGATGGCTTCACCAGTGAATTCTACCAAACATTCAAAGAAGATTTAATATCTATTCTCCTCAAACTGTTCCAAATAATCGAAGAGGAAACAATACTTCCCAACTCATTTTATGAGGCCAGTATCACCCTGATACCCAAACCTGGTAAAGATAACACAAAAAAAGAAAACTACAGACCACTATCTCTCATGAACACAGATGCAAAAATCTTAAATAAGATACTAGCAAATCTAATACAGCAACATATTCCAAAGATTGTACACCACGATCAAGTGGTCTTCATCCTAGGGGCACAGGGATGGTTCAATATATGCAAATCAATTAAGTGATACACCATATAAAAAAATTAAAAATTAGAATAATATGATCATATCAATAGATGCAGAAAAAGCCTTCAATAAAATACAGCATTCATTTATGATCAATACACTCAACAAAATTGATATAGAAGGAAAATGTCTTAACATTATAAAGACCATCTATGACAAACCCTCAGCTAACATTATACTTAATGGTGAAAAATGAAAACCTTCCCTCTAATTAGGAACAAGGTGAGGCTGTCCACTATCACCACTGCTATTCAATACAACATTGGAGGTCCTAACAAGTGTAATCAGACAAGAGAAAACTATAAAAGGCATCCAAATAGGACATGAAGAAGTCAAACTGTCACTATTTACAGATGACATAATTCTCTATAGAGAAAACCTGAAAGACTCCACAAGAACACTACTAGAAACAATAAGTAAATACAGTAAAGTCTCTGGATACAAAATCAACATTCAAAAATCCATAATGTTCCTATACTCTAATAATGAAGCTTCAGAAAAAGAAGTGGAAAAAATAATTTCTTTAGCGATTAGAATAAAAAGAATAAAATATCTAGAAATAAATTTAACAAAATATGTGAAGAAACTATATAATGAAAATTACAAGACCCTATTAAAAGAAATTGAAGAAATTACAAAGAATTGTAAAGATACTTCATGTTCTTGGTTTGGAAGAATCAACATAGTTAAAATAACCATTTTACCTAAAGCATTATACAGAATAATGCAATCCCCATCAAAATCTCATTGGTATTTGTTAAAGAAATAGAACAAAAAATCATCCAATTTGATTGGAAGCAGAAAAGAACCCAAATTGCCAAAGCCATCCTGAGAAAAAAGAACAAGGCTGGGGGCCTCACTCTGCCTGACTTCAAATTATGCTACAAAGCAACAGCAATCAAAACGGCATGATATTGGCAGAAAAACAGACACACAGACCAGTGGAACAGAATCAAGAGTCTAGAAGTAAACTCATCTTTATATGGACGAATAACTTTTGACAAAAAAAAGCCAAATACATACAGTAAAGAAAGGAAAGCCTCTTCAATAAATGGTGCTGGGAAAATGAAAAGCCACCTGCAAAATAGTGAAAGTGTACAGTCTATCACCACACACCAAAATTAACTCAAAATGGATTAAGGACCTAAATATAAAAGTTGAAACAATCAAGTGCATAGAAGAAATTTAGAAATGAAACTCAAGAACTTTGGCCTTAAAAGGATTTTATGAATTTGACCTCAAAGGCAAGAGAAATAAAAGCAAAAATAAATGAATGGGACTACATCAAACTGAAAAGCTTCTGCACAGCAAAAGAAATCGTCAACAAGATAAAGAGACAAGTATCCAAATGGGAAAATATTTACAAGCAATTCCTCCGATAAGGGCCTAATATCCAAAATATACAAAGAACTCATGCAACTCAATAACAACATATAAAACAAATTATCCAACCAAAAATGGGCAGAGGACCTGAACAGACACTTCTCATAGAGGACATACAAATGGCCAACAAACATATGAAAAGATGTTCAACATTGTTAGCTATTAGGGAAATGCAAATTAAAACCGCAATAAGATACCATCTCACACCTGTTAGAATAGCTATAATCAACAGGATAAGTAATAACAAATGTTGGAGAGGATGTAGATAAAAAGGCAACCTCATACACTGCTGGTGGGACTGCAAATTGGTATAGCCACTATGAAAAACAGTATGGAGGTTCCTCAAAAAACCATGAATTGATCTACTATATTATCCAGCAATCCCACTGCTGGGTATTTACCCCAAAGACTTGAAAACATGTATTTGAAAACATATTTGCACACCGATGTTCATATTAGCATTATTCACAGTGGCCAGGACATGGAAGCAACTGGAGTGTCCTATGATAGATGATTGGCTAAAGAAGTTGTGGCACATATACACAATGGAATATTAGTCACAAAAATAGATGACATACTGCCATTTGCGACAATATGGATGGACTTTGAGATAATCTTGCTAAGCGAGATAAGCCCGACTGAGTAAGCTGAAAATCACACGATATCACTTATATGTGGGATATAAACCTAAAAGCAACATATGCACAGGATAAACAGAGACTTGGGGACATGGACAATGGACTAGTGGTTACCAGCAGACAGCGGGTGGTGCAGGAGGGGGGGAGCTAGACAGGTTAAAGGGGGTCAAATATATGGGGTTGGGGGAGGATGAAGTGGGTAAAGAAGATCAAATATATGGTAGCTGAAGGAAACTGGATTTGGATGGTAATCACACCATAGAATATATAGATGTCAAACTATAATGGACAACTGAAAATTATATAATTATATTAACCTATGTTACCCCAATAAACTTAATTAAAAAAAATAAAAAGTAATAAAAAAAAAGTCTACTTGTTGATTTTAGCATTTCCAGTCACTGTTTAAGTGCTGCTTAACTCTATAACCAAGTCTAGTAGATCTGATTTTCGTATAATTCTGACTTTTATATGTTAATTTTAAATCCATACCTACATTCCTAATTAATCTTTAATCTCAATTATTTTAGTATACCTTATCTAGTCTTAATATTTATCAGTCTACTATGAATAATACCCTTAATAAGATTTTTTCTCATTCTGCCTCCAGCCTGCAATCAGATGTAAAATTTGATGGATACATGAGCTTTGGCATGTCAGATGCAAAACACATATATTTTATGCTAGTATAAATGTAAAACTACTAATAATTATAACAGGTCTGATTTCACATGATCATTTTGCTTAAACTTTTATTTGGTAGGGCAATATATATGTATGACAAATATGCTTTGAATAAAATTAATAAATCATATTATAGCTGTTTGAGTATCTGTTCCTTCTGAATCTCCTACCTTACTCCCAATACATACATACACATAAGCTTATACTACCATCTCAAGAAAGAGATGGTCTTATTCATTTTTTAAACAAATATACAGTACTATTTTTAGTTCCCGCTTGGGATATAGAAAGCAAGAAAGAGTAACACTCCTACCCTTAAAATAACAACAAAATTCAGAAACTTCGTATTCACAACTTTTCCAAAGTTTGTCAGAGAGGTGAGGTTGCAGAAAACTAACTAATCTGAAAAAGCAGAAAAGACAATGTACTGCTCAGTAAAAAAGAAATTTATGGATCAAATTCAGATATGACATAAAGGTTGGAAATACCAAATAGTGCCCTTAAAACAACTATGATTGGTAGTATCATAGTTAAATGTTCTAATGGAAAAAAAAATATGTTAAGAACATGCAAAGTCAGATGGGTATTTTTGAGTTGAGTGATGAAAACTGCAAGAAACAAGTTGAAATCATAGAAATGAAAATACAGTCAAGGAGGAAGAATGCCTTTAACAGGCTCATTCATAGACTCAAAAGATAAGAAATAAGTAAGTGAAATAGTTCTGCAGAAATTACCCAAATTGAAAGAGAGAAAAAAAGTAGAAAAAAAGGACCAAATAGAACTTCCAAGATCTAATATAAGTGTATTTGGACTTTCAGAATTCAAAGAGAAGGAACAAAGCGGAAGAAACACATGAAGAAACTATGACTAAGAGCTGTCCAAAGTTAATAATAAATATTAAATCATATGTTTCAGAAGATCAAGCAAAACAACAGTGGCATAAAGAAACAAAAAACTCCCAAGTCTAAGTATTCTATATTCGAACTGCTAAAAATCAAAGACAAATGGGACTGTCACACATAGCTGATGAGAAAGCAAAGCGACGTAGCCACTTTAGAAGAGAAAGTTTGGTTGTTTGTTATAAAATTAAACTTAATTTTATGACCTATCATTCTCACTCCCAGAAAGAAATGAAAACATGATCATCAAAAACAAGAACATAGTATTTGTAATAGTTTTATTTGTAATAAGAAAAAATTTGGAAATAACACTAACTAACCTCTTTTCACTGGGGATGGATAAACAAATTAGCAAATCCTTACATTGGAAAACTACTCAACAACGAAAATGAATTAATTATTGATATACTCCACGATATGTTTAAACCTCAAATGCATTTACCAAGTAACAGAAGTCAAATCCAAAAGGTGATTATACAAATTATCATGTAATTCCATTTATATGGCATTATGAAAAACATAAAATGTAAGAATAAAAGACATAAGTGGATTCAAAGGGCTGGGTTTGGGGAGTAGTACTTGACTACAAAAGGATAGCATTAGGGAATTTGGGAGTTGGTGGAAATGTTCTGTATCTTGATTCTGCTGGTGAATAGATAGGTAGATGCCTTTTCAAAACTCACAAAACCAAAAAGAGTAGATTTCTTTTCAGGCAAATTAAAATGTAAATGCTTTAAAAATCTACAATGCTTAGGAACATACTTTACCAAAAATTGGCACACATTAAGTTAAATTGAGTGCTGGTGAAATCACAAGTGATTTGAAGTACAAAACAGATGAGTTCTATTAAACAGGATTAGAAAGAATTTCAAGTCAAGATTACAAGATTCCTTTTGACTAAGCCTTAAGTCTATAAGGATCATCCAGACAATATATATCTTACATTCAAGTTGGCTTTGAAATTTTTCTTTGGACCATCTAAAAGTAAAAACAGAAGTTCTATGATAGTTTTATGATACTATAACTTTTGCTTCAAAATGCCTTAAGACCACATTTATTATCTTATGGTTTTGGACATCAGAAGTCTGAAATGAGTTCATTTGGGCCAAGATGAAATTATTGCAACTCCCTGTAGAGGCTCGAGGAGTTGCATTTTCCAGCTTCTTGTGTCTACCTTCATTCCTTGGTTGGTGGTTTCTTCCTTCATCAGATGCACCACCAGCAGTAGAGCATCATTAAATCACTGACCATCATTGACTCTGACTTTATTTTCATTGTCAAACCTTCTAATTCTGTCCATTCTGCCTTCTTATAAGGACCCTTGTAATTACCTCAGTCCATCCAGATAATCCAGGATAATCTCTCATTTCAATGTCCTCAATTTAATCACATCTGGTAAAAACCTTTGCATGTAAGGTAACATACTAACAGATTCCTGGGATTAGGCTACAGCTTCATTGGGTTAAGGTGGGGAAGACAATTCATCCTATCATAGCCAGCATTCTAATTCCCCTATCTCCCAATGAAAAAAATCTACCTATTGCCCCATCCAGCTATATAATATTTCACTCAATTTATGCCCAATTACTTATATATAATAAAATTCATATTTTCTTCTTTAACAAGAGAGCCTAAAACTGTTATGCTTGACAGAAGATCATCACCCTAAAGACTCCTTTATAATGCATGAGAAAGTACTAAAAGACCTCAGTTTCTGCTGGAAAATTGCATGTTAGAATGCAATATCTAGCTACTTCCAATATATTTTACCAATAGGCAGCTCATGTTTTAGTTGGTTATAATGTCCTTGAATAAATAACAAAAACATCATTGAAAGCAAAACTCAATTCCACCTTTTTCCAAAGGAAAAAAAAATTATGACACTTAGGGAAACTGTATATATATAAACACACATATAATACAATTTATATATAAATATGTATAAAATTATAAACATTTAATATATTCTGTATATTATATCATATGTATATAATTTTTTTGAAGCTTCTCTGCTTCTCCTTCATTAGGTATTCCACAAATATCAGAAAAACGTGGCTAAATACAAGTGGAAAAGAATAAATTTTTAAAATTTTATAAAAGAAATTTTAGAAAGTAAATTTTATAATCTTATAAAGGTTGTGAAGAGAAATTAGCACTTGAAAAACACCCAGCTTTATTATTTTAAAATGCTTTGACTATGATTATTATTTTAGAGTGGCATTACCGATTTTAACCATTTTTTTTAAACTTGGCATACTACTTTAAACATTTCTATTCTCTCCCCAAGTTTGTTCCAAGTTTGTGACACTAAGAAAGTCTTCCATGTTGTAGTTCAAAAATAGCCCCCCTCCCTAGTAATATCAGTAAAATGTGTGACTAATAATAATATCCCTTTAGGGAGTCGATGAAGACTTTTACGTCCCCCTTTAACACAAAGAGCAAGCAAAATATGGCAGTTTTAGTTTGTTTGTTGTCATTTTTTACCTTTAGCTGTATTTATTTACAATCCATCAGAAATAAAATAAACTTTAGTAGTTATATCTCTTAATAAAACCATCTGGTTTAACAAAAACTATTCTCTGTATATGACTCCCGTTTTCCTTTATATAAAATTCTCTTAGAAGTACACATGATAATTGTTCTCTAGAATATTGCCATCTACAAATATTTATTTTTGTTCACATTCAAGATGCATACAAATCCACTACATACATTTTAATTATAAAAGCAATCGAAAGATAGCTGAATTTCTTAAGCCATCAGGAAATAATTTTTGACCAATATCGTAAGCCTAGCACTGTGAAAAATGAAAAAGAAATACAGAAAATGGTTCATGTCTTTGTAAGGCTTAGAATCTATATGGGCAGACATATTTAATACAATAAGTCCTCACTTAATGTTGTTGATGAGTTCTGAGACTTTACGTGAAATGATGTATAACAAAACCAATTTTATCATAGGCCATTTGATGTAAAAAAGAGTTAAGTTCCTGTGGCATCCTTGTATTGAAATGATGTTGAACAAAACAACAGTATTCAAGGAACTGCTATATGTGTAAAACATTAACAATGTGGTTTTTTATATTGACCAAGAAATAGATGCATCAAGTTTCCATGTGGAGTAACTTCACATAGATTACTAAATTTATGGCTTTTCTCTGATCCCAGGGGAAGAGGAGAGGCTCATATGGTTGGGGAATTCTAGACAAGGAGCTCAGCCTCTCCCTCTGTGTCTTATCCAATCTTCCTGGGAACAGGGAGCATGAGCACTAGGAAGCAATCTGCCAGGCTGTAAGGTATGGCTGTCTAACTGTGGGCTAAAATAATGAATGTCAAACTCCCTGCAGCCTTAGTTCTAGATAAGCAACAACTTCCAATTCAGTCCTTCCTTATAATAAAGATATTTCAAGCTTCGTTTTTCTCATTTGGTTACAAACTTGGGTGAGAAGGAGCGGCGCTAAGCTTTGTCACCCTAAAATGCCACTTTTGACTATTAATGAACAAAAAAAGTAAGAGAAACCAAAGAACCCTATGAGGTCCTGGGAGGAGCAGCATGAAGCAGTTTAATCTGGGCTTTGAAGGATGAGCAGAGTCCAGATAAGTAAGTCACATGTGAGAGAAAAGGAATTCAAAGCATGTAAATGATATGAGGGGGAAAAAGACCACAAAGAAATGAAAGATATAGTTTAGTGAGGAAACTGACCTGGCTCTGGTGCATTTATAATTCTGGGGCATTTATAAAATTTGATCACAAAAATGTGAAGGCTAAAAGCCAAACCAAATAATTTAGGCTTGATTTGACAGGCAACAGAGAAGTATTTCATACCTGGAAAAGGGGAATGAAATGATGAGAGAGTTTCTTTTTAAAGATGATGTGTGTGTAATGTAAGGGAGTTTGGTGCAGGAGCACAGGAGGCATGAGCAGGTAGACTCAAGATCAAAAATAACAAACATAATATGTGTAGAGTCTAGATTTGAACAATCAGAGTGAAATGGAAAAAATAGTGAGCTGATTAAGCAAACTTGCCCATTTTTCATGGGAAAATATTTTCTTTGAACATATAACCTTTAGAAGAACAGAAAGAATTAGGCATATGGACTTTGCATTTAAAAAGTATTTATAATCATTTGTAAAGATGATTAGATTGCAATTGTACTGATTTGCAGATTTGATTACCAAGCATTACCTTAGAGAAAATGGAGTTTAAAAACTTAAGTGAGTGTTTGAGTACTTTAGATTTCCTTTTATAGATAAGGAAACTGAGTCTTAAAGTGAATTGTTTGGGTTACATGATTTGTGTGCAGCTGGGATGGGACAAGACATATGAATTTGTAGTCAGGTCTCTGTCTACTAAGCCTTGCTGCTGTGAGCTAACTAATGCCAACCTCATTCTGTGTGACAAATACCCAAAATAAAATAATAAATTGGTAGTAAGTAACTTGAATAAGTTGTCCCTAATAATAAGCAAATGTATATGATACGGGAGTGCTCATTTTATTCAAAGATGATGCCAATGATATATTGTGATAGACTGTGCTCTATTAAGAGATTGATTTTATCTCCTTTATAATAGTCCTTGTTGCCTTTGCCTCCTCACATTTGTTCCCTCATTCGAAAAGGCTACATTTTTGGTGCAGAGAGAAATTTGATCAATCAAGTTGCTTTGGTAATGGTGTAGGGCTCACCAAATAATACACAAGCCCTGTTTTAGCTAACGTGTGTTATATGAATAGCAGTGATAGAAACGCCCCATATGTAGCTGGGACTGAGACTGAAGGAGTGTAAACATATTTGTGTAACATTTCTAGACCCACTCACAGCAGTGTACTTGACTGCAAACATCATCCAGAAATCTGCAGCTCCTTTTAGTCACTCCACAAAGAGCTGCTGTGTCTTTGGTTTCAGTGAACAAACAATTTGCTATGTGAACAGCTGAAGCAAGCTGTGTCAACAAGACAGGATTTGAATTATGACATGCTGCTGTGTCTATGAAAGCAGAAGAAGGGAGAACATGATTACGGCCTAGAGCATGTGGTTAGGAAGGGAGTAATGGTAGCTCTTCAGCATCAGTTGTTGATAGAAAACATCTGCTTCTTTCCCTGTCCCCTTGAAAGATTCTCTTGGGAAACAGGCCCCTGATGCTATCACTCCAAACCAGGTCATTCCTCATCAGACTTTTGAGGTGATATTTGAATCTGTTGAGAAATCATTAAAAAATAGTACAAATAACATGTTTGATGGAATAAAAGGGGACGTGAGAAGGAAATGTGAAAGCTTACTTCATTCTCAGCCTTAAAATATCATCTGTGCTTTAGCTCCTAATTTTCACACTTCACAGCTGCTAATGGATCTCAGCGGAACTAAAGTTAAGACTGCTGACAGAACGATAAGTCTTTTTGTCATCTCTGTCGTGTTTCTTTCCTTATTCTCATATAGAGAATTATTATTTGCCTCCAAGTCCCTTGATATCAACTAAGTTTCTTTTATTCTCTTTTTATAACTTGAGGCCTTCTCTTCTTCTTCTTTGAAAAAAAAATGTAGCCAACAGAATGATGTAGATAATAAAGGATGATGAATATAAACAGCTCTTATGTCTGGATTGCTTTGAAAGTCACTTGAAACAAAACACAATAGGGGATCTGGTGATGTGCCCTGGTACCATGAGCTTGAGGCAAATATTCTAGGTGTTGGAAAACCCTATAGGCCCTTATATCTGGGATATTTCCAAACAAAACAAACAGCAGTCACACAAACCCCTTAAGTACTTTAACCATGGCTAGGAAAAAAAATTCAAGCTGATTTTCTAATAACACAAGAGATAAGCAGTTAACAAGAGAGAGAAACAAAATTCATTCTCTTTAAAAGCTCTGACAGCATTGCATACTGTTATCAACTTTTCTTAGAAAACAACAGGGGTTTCTCAGCTGTATACAGTCTTCAAAAAGTTCTAAATTCCTTTATTTATCTATTGTACTTCCCTTTAGCATTTTGGAATTAAAATGTCATTCAAATACACTGATATAATCTGATTATCTTTGGAAAATTTTTGACCTAATAACTCTATGGTTAAACTATTTCTATTCTACATTATTTTTCTTCCATATATTACTCACAGGAATAGTTATAGCTGATACAGTAAAATAAATTCTCCCTCCCATACACGGTTTTTCTGCTTACACAACACTTTTTTGCTTTATGAAGTTCTCTCAATTTTTTTACTCTCAACCCTAAGGGTAAGAACATATTTTATTGGCACAAAATAAAACTTAAAGTTTTTATATGACTTCTTTTAACCTTATTTCCAGTTGCTGTTCTTCACAACATTCTCTATGAGATAAATATTGTACTATTCCCTCTAAAAAGACATTATTACTTAAAACACCAATAATTTATTTATCTCATTCAAGTAATACTAACAGAATTTCAAGATATTCTAGTTTGTTATTCTGTTCTTTGTTATGAGATAAACATTTTTCAGTACTTCTTGACAATTTCTTATCAATCAATTGATCTTTAGTTTTTTTTTTTTTTTACTAATAATACAAACCCAAATTTCAATTATGTGGAACTTCACAGGTGGAAATGGCAGTTTGGGGCAGGACTAGATCAAGCCAGAAAAGATATTGACTGCCAACAAAACATAGTAGAAGAGAGAGGATACTTTTCAGAGTATAGATTCATAGTTAGGCAGAATATTTACATATAAATACTTGACATCATATAAACCAATTCAGCATTTTTATTTAAAACAATCACTTCACAAGTATTTAGTATCTTCCAGGTATAATAGAAGGATTATGGGCTTTGTAAGCTGGTTTTGATTAGCTATCCGACCTTGGAGATTTAACCTCTCTGAACCTCAGCTCTCATTTATTAAATGGATTTAATAACAACTGCCGATTGTGGTTGTGAGGATTAAGTGAATTTAGGGTAGCATCTGGCACCCAGTAAACTCTCTGAATACATATTTCAGGTGCTGTAAATGTGCAATTGAAATATGTCTACTTCCTTTCTGTCAGTAAATGCTTTTTTTTTTTTTTAAATTTAATAAAGCAACAGAGAACAAAAATTTTACAATGTGCTTAAAAAAAATGCAATAATCTTTGTGACCAAATACTCAGTGGTGTAGTGTAAATGTTACCAGAGAAAAGGAAGACAAAAAAGGTATAATAATTGGATGAATTGGGACTTGAGTTTGGCCATGAATAATACATGAGATTAATAATGGTGCAAGCAGAAGGAAAGAGCAGTGGAGGTGAAGTAAATCCCATTAACAAAGGTGTGCTGACAGGGATCGTCATACTGTGTCAGGCAGTGCAATCTAAGTGATGAAAGGAGAACTGTGTGTTGGAATAAAAATAAGATTGATACATAAGTTTGGTTAAGTTTGTAGAGAATTTTGAAAACTTTGAAAAAGAATTTAGAGTTGATGTGGTGAGTGGATGGGAACAAATTTGATTCACTGAGCAGAAAATAACCTGATTATAATTTAATCCTTATATTATTGGCAAATAGCAACTGAGGCAGCATTTGCTTAGAGTAGACAGCTTTAATTTTGGCTTCTACTAACAAGGAATATTTGGAAGTGAAAGATAGGAAGCCACAGTGAAGGAATTCCTTGGATTGTGTAATAGAATTTAAAAACTAATATTTATGATACCAGAGGTGTAGTTGCTGGGTACAGAGAAAAAGGTTCTGTTTTTGTTTGTTTGTTTGTTTGTTTTTGTTTTTGTTTTTTTCACTAAATTTCTAGAAATTCCAGACAGAAAGCTCCTAATGAGTTAGACCATATGAGTTCTAGACATGAACAAAGTAGAACAGATACAGAAAACAGGAAAAGAGAAGATGGAGTTATAGAACTGGAACCTAGACTCTAGTAATAAAGGACTTCGCCAGTCCTGATATGGGACAAATACATTATTAAGTTAACTTATTTTTTGTTATGACCAAGTATAGTGTATAATTTACTCAATTTCTATTAGTGTGTATGTGTGTGTATGTGTGGGTGTGTGAGTTTGTGAAGGTGTGTAGGTATAGAGTGTAGTATTAAACTAACCATTGGCAAACAGGATATAATTTATTTTAAATCTTGACTTGATTCTTCTTGAATTTTAAAATAAATTCTTTTTTTAAAAAAGAACTTCATTTATTTTTAGGCAGAAGTATTTTAATTAAGTGATCTCAACTGCTAAGGCAAGCCATTAACCCTTTCAAAAGAGGAGCCAGAAGGAATAGAACTTTGAGAAGAATTAGAAGAAAAGAAAAACTATCAGTGAAGAAGATATTTAAGAATAAGATAAAATGTAATATAAGTATAGAAGCCATGTCAAAGATAATATTTTTGAAACAGGGAGTCAGAGTGTCACATATCTTGGCAGTTTAAAGAGGATGAAAACGGGGTAGATGGACATTGATTTAGGTGAAAAAGTCACAGATGGTCTTCCTGAAAACAATTATCACAAATGATGGGACTTAAATGATTAAGGGTCCAGGGGCTAAGAATTTACAATTGTTAAAGAAATAGAAACGTGTGTGCAGACTTGACTTTTAACTCATTAGAGATAATAGTTTTTAGGGTGCCATAGAAAAATATATTTTTAATGGGTGAAAGGATTTTTTTTTTTGAGAGAGAGGATATCTGAGTATCCTTGTAAAAACAGGGGAAAAAGCTAATGCAAACAATATTGAAATGCAATTGTCAGGCGTTGGGGAGTTATTGATAAAACTTTCTCTCTTGTAGAAGCCAGAATAAAAAGGGATCAAGCATTGAAGTATTAAAGGTGAAAAAAGAGGAGAGTCATTATTTACCTCAGAAAAGAAAAGAGATGGAGACAAGAGGTTCGAAGATATTAAAAATATTAGAAAGGTATTGTAGAGGACAGAATAGGAATAGAACACAAGGTTGGACTTGTGTTCTAACAGGAATAGAACACAACAATAAGTACTTTTAAGGCACAGCTAGAGATCTCTGAGCTTAGCTATTTAAGTATTATATGTAATCAGTCACAGATATGAACTTAATGTATCAATTTTCAATAAGGTAAAAGAGGGAACGGAGGAAACCACAGGTATATGTGATTAAGGGTTTAAGAATGCAGTACAGGTCAAGGGGCTGAGTGATAGGGTACTTTAAAGGGAATCTTGAGATGACAGATCACAATATGCAGCCAAACCAGGAAGGTGAGTGGATTCAATTTAATTCAACAAACATTTACAGGAGGTCTCTCCAGTTTCAAGGCTAGTGCTAGGTCCCAATGAGTGAAGAAAGAAAAAGACCAGGAAAATGAGCAGGTGCTGAAGGATCAGAGGTCACAATGAGAGCAAAGAGTCAAAAAGCCTTAGAGCAGATGGAAAAGTGGAAAATTGAGAGAATTAAAAACTGTAAGTTACAGAAAAAATAACTCAAGTTCTAACTGTAACTGAGATGGGAATTTGGCAGATGGCTACTCTTTAATTGTAACTCATTTCAATTGAGAAGTCAAGAAACTGAAGTTCTAGGATGCCATATGGGTCATCAGTCATCAACAAAAGCACTAAGCAGAAAGGTGTAAAATAATCTGAGGAAGAAAGTGTATTTATTAAATCATCAACGTACACCTAGACAGAGGTAAAGGGCAGCCACAGGATTTAGAAATGAAGGAATATGGAGGACATAATGAACTTCAGAAGAAGAGTAACAGCAGTAATGAAAAAATATTCTAAAACAGAAATAAAAAATAAGATTTATACTGACTGTTCCTCCCAGTCCAGTAATTTGGAAGAATCATAGATATGGGTGTTTAGTTTTATAAGGAATTGTAAAATGTAGTCATATCATTTTATAATGCCACAAATAAACTACAATTCCTTTTGCTTATCGGCCTCATTAAAATTTGGTGTTTCCATTCTTTTGAATTATAATTCCTCCAGTGGTTGTGTATCCCATTGTAATTTTATTTTGCATGATGACTAATGATTTTGAGCATTTTTTCATGTGCTTATGGCCATTTATGTACCTTCCTTTAGGTAATGACTATTCAAATTTTATTTTATTGTTTTATATTTTATTATTGAATTATAAGATTTTATTTCAAATTCTTCATACCAATCCTTTGATAGATAAATTGTTTGTGAATATTTGCCCCCAGTCTGTAGTTTATCTATATATTTTCTTAGAACATTTTAATGGGTAAAAGTTTTACATTTTGGTGTTTATAATTTTTTGGTAATTATTTCTTTCTGCATCTTTTATAATAAAACTTATTCTACACTTAAATCACAAAAATTTTCTCCTACATTTTATAGATTTAACTTTATAGTTTTCACATTTATATTCAAGTCTATAATTTACTCTAAATTAATTTCTATGTATGATTTCAATTTGAGATTTTTTTTTGTCTTTTTTTCCTTTTATGAATATTCTTTCCCTGTTAAATTGTTTTGGCCCTCTGTCAAAAATTTATTGAATTAATTGAAAATTAATGGAAGTGTAGGCCTATTTCTGGGCTCTCTATTTTGTTTAATTGTTTAATTGTTCTGGTTTATTTTTAGACCCACCGTATATTATACTTTATTGACTACTATAGATATATAGCAAGTGGTAAAGTCAGATAGTATAAGTCATCCAACTTTGTTCTTCTTTTATAAGAATGTTTAGGATATTCTATTTATAAATATGTTTTGGAATCAGCTTATAAATTTCTACAAAAAAAAAAAACCCTGATGGAATCAAGATTGGGATTACATTGAATCTACAGTTTAACTGAGAATTGACATATTAAATATTGAATCTTCTGACCCATGAATATCACATATCCCTCTTTTAGTTTATATGTCCTTTGTTTCCACAATGTTTTGTGATATTCAGTGTAAAGACATTATATTTCTTTTTAAAATTTGTTTTTACATATATATTTTAAATTTTACTATAAATGCAATTTTTAAAAATGTTCAGCTCCATTTTTCCAATTGTTTGTTTCTATTATACATAAATACAATTAATTTTTATACTGACTTGGTGACTCTGCTAAATTCACTTATTAGTTTTAGTATTTGTTGTGTAGATAACTTAACATATTCTATAAAAATCTAGTGACAGCCAGAGGGGAAGTGGGTTCCGAGGCTGGGAGAAAGATTAAAGAAGCAGATGGTTATTGGGATGGGGAGCATAGCATGGGGAATGCAGTTAGCATCAATGTAGTGGCTAGGTGGAGAGCCGGAGGAGAGTAAGAGCAATTAGAGAGATCATTTTATAAACTATGTAAGTGCCTAAACAATGTACTGTAACTTGAAATTAATAATAACGTAAAATAAAATAAATATGATACTTGTGAATAAAGTGCTTTACTACCTTCTTTTTCATCTATTTGCCTTGTAATGCTTTGTCTTATTGCACTGGGAAGAAGTTCTAATATAATCTTTAATGTAAGAGGTGTAGGAAAACATACTTGTCTCATTTCTGATCTTATGGCAAAAGTGGTCAGTCTTTGACCTTTAATTGTAGGTATTCTGTATATTTCTTTCATCTAATTGAAGATGTCTTCTATTTTTATTGGGTATTGAATTGTTTCAAACACTTTTTTTTTCATCTATTGAAATGATCATATAATTTTTATTTGGTTAACATGATAAGTTATATTGACTTTTTAAAATATTAAACTGACTTTGCAGTTTTTGTATGATCCCCTCTTGGTCATTATGTTGATTTAACATGTATTGTTGAATTTTTTGTTGATATTTTGTACAGATTTTTTGTATTTATGTTCATAGGACTATTAGACTTTTTTTTTTTCTTGAAATGACTGACTGATTTTGTTATCAGAGAAATTAGATTTACATTTTGTGTAAGATTTTTTTATTATATTTTCCCTAAAAATTAGATAGAATTCACCAGTGAATCCACTTGTCACAGAAGCTTTCTATGTAAGAAAGTTTTGATAACTTAATTTTCTTTAACACATAGAGGAATATTAATTTTCTACTAATCTTGTGTAAGCTTTGGTATATTGATGTTTCAAGAAATTGTTTTTAGTTTATCTAAGATTTTTTTTGCCACGTTTTGTGTTTATTGTAGTATTTTGTTAGAATTACATTTTTATTTAACTATTTTTTTTTTTATTTAACTATTTTATTTAACTATCACTAGTATATTTTTAGTGATAGCTTTAGTAATTGCCATATGTATCTTTACATTTTCAGTTAACTCAATGTTAAAATTGTACCACTTCATGTGAACTTTAAGAAGCTCACAGCCATGTAGGCCCTTTACCTCATCCCTATAGTACTCCTATGTGTTACTTTCATATAAATCACAACACAAATGTATACTTTTTGTCAAAATTATATATATTTTGAATAAATTAAAAGGAAAAGGGAATATTTAACATTTACTTTATATTTACCATTTCTAGTAGTTTTCACTCTTTCCTGAAGATCTAGGTTTCAATATTGTATACTTTTCTTGTAATCTAAAGAATTTCCCACAGCATTTCCTATAGTGTAGTTAGTCTGATGATGAATTGCTTTACTTTATGCTTATCTATAAAAGTCTGTATCTCATTTTTCTTCTTGAACATTAGTTTCAACAGGTATAGACTTTTGGGTTGACAGATTTTTCTTTTGGCAATTTTAAATGTCTTCCCATTATCTTATGCCCACCTTTATTTCTTATGAAGAGCCTCCACTAATTAGTATTCTGGGACCCTACTTTAGTATGACATTTTACCCTCTGGCTAATTTCAAATTTTTCTCTTTATATTTAGTTTTCAGCAATTTGACTTTCACCAACCACTGGGAAATTTTTGCCATTATTTCTTAATTCTCTCATTCTCTCTCTCTCTTTTTTTTTTTTTTTTTTTGCCCATTATTTACCTTCTCTCCTTTAGGACATCAATTACACATCTGCTAGACTCACTGTATGCCTTCTTCCAGGAGTATACTTCCATCTAATTTCTGTTTACTTGTGCTTGTTCTCTAGTACTTTCAAATAGTGTCCACTCCCCGCCCCCCTCAGCATTTATAAGTGCTGTTATATTTAAATTTTTAAGGGAGTGATAGTACACATATATTGTCTGTGGAGAATATTAAGTGTGAGCTAAGAATGGAAAAAAAAACCCCTCCCAAATGATTAGATGGTTCAAAACATTTTACTAATTGCCTGAGCAATATAATTTCAGGAAACATATCTAATGATGCATATATGCAAAATAAGAGTAATAATATTACCCACCTCAAAGAATTATTATTAAATAAAAGAGATAATGTATATAAAATCCATAGAACTGTGTTTTGCCCAAGTATTTGTTAATATAAACTATATTTATAAACTTCATTATTATTTTTGAAAAACAATACTAATCTACTACTTAACTAAGCATATTTTTTCTTTGCAATTATAGTGGTATTTTTTTGAAAACATTACAAATGTCCTGTCCCTTAGCAATATTTGAACACTTCATCATTTACATCTCAGTATGAACATATTCATCAAATTCTCTACTAAATCAAGTTCTTCTGGGTGGACCATGCAAGAAGGAATAGGTATGTTTTTTATGTGTGTTAGAAAGATAAGGTTAAAAGCTAGGGGCAAAAAGTCAGTTTATTATTTTTTAAAAAATATCTATACTCTTTAGTGTTGTCATATGACTTTAAAACGCTATTCTTTATGTAACAACATCTCTGCCTTAGACAACTACATACACACATGCACCCACCCACACACACACACACACACACACGCACATCCCACACATACTCAACAACTTATTGCCGGCACAGAAAGTAGCTAGTACAAGTGGGAAAGTTTGATCAGAATGATGAGTCGCAGGAAGGTCATCAAACTTCATGATAGATTGCAAGCTAAGGACAAAGGAAAAAGAATGTGCTTTACACAAAACTTTATCTTATTCAAGTAATCTGCCAGAAACAGCTGCAGTAGACAGAGTCATTAATTTCTTAGTTTGATAGTTTGAGGAGAATTGCTTTTAAGCAATGTTCTGTTCAGAACTAAAGCTATTGTTAGCCTTTGTAGGCAGCATAATTAAAGGTAGAGTGATCATCTCATTGGTAATAACTAAATTTTGGACAGGATAATAAATAAATTATTGTTTGGATTGCTATCATCGCATAATGCACTTGAAAGAATAACTTTTTAGGCTAATGAGTTTGTTAGTGGTAAATGGAACATATGATCTAAAACACGATGGGGAGATTTAAAGGAATTAGTATCAAATAATTAACCTGAGAAATAAAATTAATTTCAGGTACAAACAACCATTAGGTCTAGTAACTTTTTACAATATTATTAGAAATTATATACTAGAATAAATTTCTTTTAATAAGTTCAGTTCTTAAACAAACAGTGAATAAACATAAAATTTCCTTAAAATTATTGTTAACATTAAAGTCAAACACATGTAGATGATCATGAAATGTAGAAAGGTTTCTCAAATGTTGAATTTCTTTTGTACATTTTAACAAATACGCATGTAATACATGTACTATGTTATAACACCTGTGATTTGTAAGCCCAGTGGAAATTAGAATTTATTTTAGAAACCCTCTTTTTGATGCATAGATAAATTTTGGGAGGTGTAACTAAATGCAAAATGCTAAATAAATGTCTTTTACTAATGTAAAAAGACATGTATACTAAAAGAAGACAATGAAAATATTAACCAGCAGTGTTTAGGAGTCCAGTAAATAGGTCAAAAATATGATTCAGCAATTTATTTGCAACTACAACTTCTGTCCATTAGCTTCATATATTCATACTAAAATTACTCTCACATTTGTTTAGAATATTTTGCAAAAATCTAGAAACTGACCTAAGAAAGTCAATTAAAAAGAAATGTCAACTTAAAAAATCCTCTGTCAGTGAGTGATAAAAAGCCTTATTAATAATAATAAAAGATAGTAAATATTAAATAGTGATGAACTGACTATTGTTGATTAAAAAATATTAGACTATATTTTATTCCAAGGATAGTTTGTTGATTGAGAACAGATGTTCTACTAGGCAAAACAAGTTGCTAAATAATAAATGTTTTCAGGTTTATATAATCATGTAATAATAATAGTCATCCTTTCATTTTTGAACTTTGGTAATACACTATACTCTGCAGTCAACGCTCACAGGGAAAGAGATTAAATTAAAATTACTAACAAAATTTTTTTTTTAAGATTAAAATGTAATTTAAGTGTGCTAGGAAAGGAGCCCTCGCTAACCTAGAGAAGAAAGCAATTACAGGTATATTTTTATTGTTGGTATGAACTTTGTTAATCAAGACTAAAAAAAAAAAATGGAATCTTTCTTTTAGAAAACAGTCTCCATTCTTGCTACTTCCCTGTTAATGCTGCCAATTCAAGTTATTAAAGACATTTCCATTAGAAGTATAAATTGTTGATACCAAAATACACATTGAAGGCATTAAGATGAGGCATACTATTTTTAAATAACAAGACAAGGAAAATCTTCTGTAATATCTCAGAGAAGTCGAGAAAGCACAAGCTGTTTAAAGGCCAGGAAGGGTAATCTGAAAACAAGTATTTATATTAAATCAAGAGCCCTTATTTTAAACAATAGAGATCCCAGCTCCATTAAAAAATTATGTGAAAAATAATCATCAAGCACACACTAATAATAACCATATGAATTTTTTTTCCCCAGTGGGATTAAGATAGTCTACTGGTAATTTAAAAGCCTGTCGATAGAATTTAGCAAAATTTAGGCTCACAACTTTAAAATGATGCATAAAATATATTTATGTCTCTAACATTAGAAAAATGGCATATTTCACTTATAATATGTCATCAATTTGTTCTTTTTCTCTTAGGTTATATAAATGAGGCACTAGATAATTCTATCAACATGAATATATTCATGTGGATAAATCAGGATCAAATTAGCTGTTTTTTATTTCTTCATAAGGAGGACTTGAGACTGACACTTTCTCAATAAAAGACTTTGATTTTTCTTGTTTAAACATGATTTGTCATTATTTCTTAGAAAGCTTCTTTTAGGACTCTCAGATGTTGTACCAGAAATGAGTCTCAATAATTCGTGTAAACGTATAGCATAGAAATATTATAATAGAAATGCAGAATCAGAGATAGGTACTCAGTAATACTTTATAGAATTAGAGGTTTTATTCTGTATGAATCTGAGTTCATATATTTTGAGCTCTACCTCTAGCTCAGGGCACCATCATTAAGCCAAACACAGGAATGAACAAAGCGTCATGTATTTATTTTCTGAAGTATCTGATCATAGTGTAGATTAACCAGTAGATGACAACACAGAGGTGCTTCTGCAGGTTAATTGGTGATTAAATAAAACCATTAGAGTGTTTCGTAGTGAATTTATGTCATTTTCAAAGTATTTCAGGCTGGATGGAATCTTTCCAAGTCTTCAAGCTTATGAAACAACAATTCATGATTATTAAGAGCAAATGCCCTGGAGAGATTAATCTGTGCTATCCCAACAAGCTGACCTTTTCCTAAAGACATAGCAATTTAATTATCTACTTTGAAAAGCACAATTATAGTAAAATTCAAAACCTGATTTATAGACAGCTTTTATATTCTCATCTATAATGAATGTAAATAGGAGTCTTTTGTTTTTCTTTTTTCCAGGGCTGTTATGCATGTATTTTGTAACTTATAAGTACTAATAGTTCTTGATTTACAAAACTATAACCTTGTTTTCTGATTATCATCTATTACTAAAAATAATATTTAAAATTATGAGAATTTTACCATCTGTCCTCACTCAAATTTTGTGTCACTTGCACTACTGTAAATAAACAGGTGCTTCTACAGTCTGTGAGCCTGAGAAAGATGACCTGAGTAGGATTTCTATTTAAGCACAAGCTGAAGAAAATAATGTAATCCTTTATTTTTTACTTATTGATTCTACATTTTATCTCATAGACATCTAAGGTAGAAACTAATCATAAGATGAACTTGAAATTTGGAGCTCACTATAATATAGAATTGAAATAACATAAATTATGTTCTTAGTCAGATAGTCAGTTTCAAATATTTATTGAAGATTTATCTACTTACCATCATAACTCCTCTCAAATCAGATGAGGAAGATATTTGAAAGCACACACACATACACATACACACAAATCCCAAAGGACAAAGACCTGAGATACCAGTGCTTTTCTGTTTCGTTGTTTCTGTGTAGACGTCTTGCTTATACCACAGTGCTATTAATTGCTAACATGTGCAATGTCAATACCAAAGGGATTCTTGGAAAATCCTTTTATTTTTGTTTTGTTATTATAACATTCACATTGCCCAGTAGGCATATAAAAGTGATTTTAAAAAAATAATTGTAGCTGTTTGTGTGAAAATGTAAATGTAAAATTGTAGGACATTTTACTCTAATTAAATCTACTGTAGAATGCAGATGTGGCAGTATAAATAAGAAAAAGTTGGAGACTAGTTGTCATCAGTGTTAAAGAAGGAGTGAGCTAAAAAACTGGCTCAGCTGAGACCATCTTGCAGACAGGTGATCTTGAATTCCAGAGATGTTGTAGGAAGTAAAAAAGAATGAAGAAAATGATGTTAAAGAAATCAATAAAAAAGAAACATCCATTTATGAATTATAGTGCCTAGTAGCATACTGTATGCCTGAAATACCATGTAACTAAAAACTGAACCCAGCACTTAATAAGGTACACCCAAGAGTTCCCTTACCACATGCTAGACTTAATGACCATCAAATAGTTCCTCCTTCCATAGTTAGTGACCCAAAGATACACACATACATTTGAAACTAGATTATGTAGGAAAATGCAGAAATACAAAGCTAATACATTATTTTCCTAGTTCCATAAAAACATTTAGCTGTAAGCATAAATGCAAAAACAATACACGCAGATATGTACCATGACTGAACAATGCTAGCTGGGAGATGCTCTCATCTCAGAGGCATAATCATGCAGGTGGAAAAAGTTTTCACTTAGGGATTTCTAAATATTGGAGCATGTATGGAGAAGCTAGAATTAATGGAAAATTTCAAGAAGAAAGATAAAATCTAATGGTCAATTTTCTTTCAGATCTTTACCATATGATACATCTAATAGTATCAACTGATTGGTGTAGTTTAAGAAAGTTTTGATTTGTGATCCAGTGGTGTGAGACCCCTTCTCCACAAGCATACTTGTCTCTTATGCTTTTCCCCTAGAATCTTAGGTTTGAATATTATAGAGAAAAATTTAAATGTGATAAATGTAGATGAAAGAATGAAATCTAAAATCAGTTTAGATTGACCTACTTCATAAAGTCATTTATGAAGTTTTTAAAATACATGTTAAATAGCCATAAAGGTAGTATTTTTATTTATATTTTAAAGCATACTTTAAACCAGGATATTAACTATCTCTCTTCCTCCCTACTTCCTTCCTTCTTCCTTCTCTCCTTCCTTCCTTTCCTCCTTCCCTCCCTCCCTCTCTTTTTCTCTCTCTCTCGCTCTCTCACTTTCTTGCTTTCTTGCTTTCTTTCTCTTTTGTTCCCGTATTCTAAACATTCATACAAATAAAAGTTTTTACACAAGAACGTCCCCCATTATTAATGACATATCTAGGAGGTGGGAATGTGAAAGGGACTGAGAAAATAAAGAAAAAAATAATCATCCAAGAAAAATGGAAGAGGATTTTCTAGATATGAAGAAAGGAAGTTTCAGATTACAAGAATTTACCAAGTGCCAAACAATGAATTTTTATTTACCCAAAGCTAGACACATCACTGTGAAATTATAGAATACTAATGCTAAGGAGAGGGTCTGAAAAGCTTCCAAAGAACAAAAACAACTTACTTTCAAAGGCAGTAATAATAGACAAATGCTTAATAGCAAGAAATTTTAGAAGTCAGTAGAACAGTGCTGTCAAATATTTGAAGAAAAAATATTTTGAACCTATGGAAGCTCTTCATAATTTTTGAAGGTAAATTAAAGATAATTTTAGAAGAATAAGAAGTCAAAAAGTTTATCTCCTTTAAATATTTCTTTTAAGAAGTTACTAAAGTATATTATCTGAAAAAAAATGCAAAAGAAATACTAAAAGAAGAAAGCATAGTGTGTAAGGAATGGTTTGGATCTAACCCTCGAAAAGAAAACTTGAAAGTTCAGCCATCCAGCAGATAATAGATTAGTTAAAAAGCAATTGATCTAAATTGTAGTGAAATCCTACCTAGGGCTCAGAGAAATATGTCTTCAGGAAGTAAATTTTATTAAACTAAATTTGTGATTAAGAAAATGTAATATCTTAACAATATGATGAAAAAATAATATTTTGGTTAATAAAAAAGAAAAAACTTTTACACACTCCAAACATCTTCACAAGCAAGCTTAGTATAAATACTAAGCAAATTAAAATGACATTAAAATCGAATATAGCTAATATTTCTGAGCTATATCTTATTTTGGTTCTTTAAAATTAACATGATAGAATTTTCAAGATATCAAGAAACAGAGACCAATCAAATGTGCCATTTTTTTCATAAAACAATGATATACAAACCAGAATAGGCTAGCTCATGACATTGTAATAAACCCTGGTATCTCACGACTTTTAATACAAGGAAAATTTACTTCTTAGATTTATCATAGATGAATGCTGGTCATATTGATCTCTGTGTGCTTTCTTGCAAATAGTAAGCCAGAGAACCACTCACCTTCCATCATGTGGTTCTGCAGTTCTGAACTTCTTGATTTTCAGATAACTGACAGAGGAAATAGTAGTGCAGGAGAATATTTTGGGAGTCTATCCTAGAAGTGATGTCATCACTTCTACTCTCCACTCAGTTCCATGACCAGCTAAATTGGAGGAGCAAAAGAATATAAGTGAACATAATGGTTTCAGCTACAAATGTCAAAAAATGTTTTGATTTTATCTGTATTGTTTCATACCTTGTCATCTCAGTAGAAATTACCAAGTGGCATAACCCATTAGGTCTTAAACTGACACCAAAGAGTTTGCCCTTAACTTGTCACAAAGCTCTGTATGATCAATAGGGAACTCTGTTAAAATGTAGAAATTATTCCATCTTTTTATTACTCCCTGGATCATCAATTATGAGACATAATGATAATTATAGCTCATTTGAAACCATGTCACTATGCAGACCCCTCTTTATTCTTTAATAGAAAATTAAAAGAGAAAACAAAGATAATATTTGGGCAAAATAAGATGTTTTACATGAATTCTATACACAGTCCGACTGCCTCTTGAACAACATGAATTTGAACTGTTTGGATCCACATATATATGGATTTTTTTTTCAATAAATATAGAGTTGGTTAAATCTGACCACATCTAGGAGATGAGAATGAGGATAAAGAATATGTAATTTTATATTTGCTTAATACTTTTATTATTGCTTGATTTTTATTTTGCCATGTGAATGTCTTACTTTTTATGGCAAAAAGTAGCAACTTAACAAACTTATAATTACAATAATATTGATAAAGTATGGTTCACTATCTTAAATATACTATCATGCTATGGATTCAAACTTGACCATGAAATGACAGCTTCCCGATTCATATACACTATTAAAGGCAACTTGTCTAAACTCTATCAGATTCATAAACCATTTCTACAACTATGTCTCTTAGCACTGTTGTAATGCCTCTGATAAAAGGAAGCTCAATATATTTTTAAGTATGTCATCTCATTTTGTATAACTCTAATCATGAGTAGGTTCTTCTCTATTATACATCAAAAACTACCTCATTTCAACCTTAATATAGTTAATATTGAGAAAATAATAATATTTGAATTTGAGATTAAAATATTATAACTTCAAGTTATAGAAATATTTTTAATTCAAAAGTGACAACAAAGTGAATTTACACAAATTATACCAGTATGATGACAATTCAGTAAATCCCATTTAACCACTATAAATGAGCTCCAAGGGATGCATAAGTTTTGTCAGCTAGTAGAATCACTCTGTCTTGTTAACAATAAATAGGCATTATTATTAAAGTGCACTATGATCCGTAAAGAAATACCTATGGCTATTTTAATTCAATAGAAAATTATTTCTGTTATTATTTTAAGAACAAACAAAACTAAAAAAAGGACTAATCCAAATCTCCATACTGTTGAAAATATATGATCATTTATGGGATATTTATGCTTCTGAATCTATTTTTAAAGCTCTCCTAATAGCAGTATTAGTCTCAAATTTTCTGTTATTACAAATTCATAATCATATTTATTTCTTTATAAATGAAACATTTTTGTTGGTTTTTGTTTGGTTTCTTTCTTTCTAAAGATAAGAGAATATGTCAGGGACATATTTATTCTAATAATTCATATTTATAGATTATAATATGTTATGATATATCCATTATATTTATAAACAGAAATCTAAGCTCAGAAATGCTATAAAATAATGCTCAACACATCTCCTTTGAATTCAAACATTTCATATCCCTTCTAAGGTAAAAGAGAATAAATAAATTCAAAAGTTTCTGACATTCTCTCTTGCCTCAATACATAAGAGAGAGTATGCCATGGTATGTGTTCCTGACACTGGGTACCATGTCATAGCAAGGCCACTCTTTATTACAGCTTCTGTAACCTGAGGAAGTTGTTCTGAGGCCTCAAACAGAGACTTGCTGTACCCCACGTCCTATGGCGCAGTAAGCTGAGGCCTCTAGACTCTTATCTTTCAAAAGCAGCTAAACGGGGCACACAAACACATGTCTATGACATGAAAACTCTAAATATCATTACAATTTTATTTCCTGGTTATCAAACTTCACCCACCCCTCAATTTGTTTTTTCTTAAAATAATCAACATGATTTTTTTTTTAGCAAGAAATAACATATGTAAGGAAAATTTTCTATTTTTCAAAAATAAAAATTGAGGATTCTGGGAAGATAGTAGCTGTGGAGAAGTAGTTTTTCAATTTTCCCAATATCTCTCTCAAAATAGATAGGTGGACAACATCTAAAAAAATGTGATGTAAGTTACCCTCACAAATGAAAAGAATAAAAGCAAGCAATCCAGATTTCCAACCCATGCAGTCTCATTCCAAAGCCCAAACTCTTACTAAAAATGCTACAAAATATGTGTGTAGCTATCATTACACTGCTTTCATCTTCTTTGGCTTGTCGGTTACTGCTGTGTAAAGATGATGCTATGTTGAGAGCAAAAAAAGCAAGATCACATTCTTCTCAGTGTATTCTTAGCACAAAGAAGATTAAGTTGTATAAAAGGCAGCCTTCCTCTAGCAATGTCACTTATTTACATTTGTTCATTTTTGCTGTTCTCAGACCTCACCTCCAACAGTGAGCACTGGAATCTGATCCACGATCCCCTGGAAGGGAATGTTGAGGCAGATACCATTACATAATATCTAATTACTACTCCATGGTGACAAGAAAAAGATTGATTGAAAATGACAGATTCCAAGAATTTTGAGTGTGAATTCTATATTTTGTTATACAGAGGATTTGAGCACAATTATATACAAAACTCTTTAAAGGATGTCCTTTGGAATTCTGGTATAAACTATAGTGATCTTTTGTTAGAGAAATTGTGAAAGACTTCAACAAATATGGATAAAATAATCTGTGTCCAACTTTTCCTTCGAGGAGCTGAAGTCTACTTTGTTGCCTTAAGCCCTCAACTTCTTGATTGAAAATTCTTCGTTTCAATTCCCTCATTACTAGTTCTTAGTCTGCATTTCAAGACCTTAAATCTCACTAATTATGTCCTTCTTTCAGGTGTGCAAAATACCTATTGTCTGCCTGCCTTATTATTGCAAAAATGGATTTCTCTTTTTTAAAATCTGAACTGTCCTTGTGCACATGTATTCTGACAACAACCTGCTTAGGAACGATGGTGTATTACTCTGGGGTCTTTAAATGAAAGAGCCATTTACACTTTCGGGCTTAACCTGAAAATAGAATCTCTTGAGATATTTCTTGTGTTACACCATTAAATATCCTCCTAGCAACTGTACTTTAGGAGCATTATTTTCCAATTGACTCACTCACAAAGTCATTAAAGCAAATGAAAGCATCAACATGAGTTTTCAGTACATTATTCCTTTTCATCAGACATGAAGGGTCTGGATTAGAGTGTTGTGAGTGGCTTGGGCAGTGTACAGGAGTTAAGCAGCATGAAACTGTGAGAGCCAAATGTGAATTCAACATACCAAAGGTACCAGATTGGCAGCAGGTAGACAATTAGATTTCAAATCAATATCACAAACCAGCCTAGGCAAAACAATTGTTTCTGGTTTGAAAACAAATAAGATAAATATATGAGGACTTAATGATGAAGAACTTTCAAGCAGACATTGGTGATGAAGTGATGATTTCAAAGTGGAATGTGGACAAAATAGTACACAGCTGTGGGGACCTGTTATCTGATTCAAAAGTATTTGGGCCTGGTATATGTAGAAGCATTAATGAGTGAGAACAGACTTGTTTTAGTTTCATTTTTCTTTTAGACTTCTTAAGCAAGGAATCCATTTTAATAGAAAGTATCAGGGTGATACCTACACTTGAGAGTTTAAATTCTGATTTGGCAAGACAACTGAAAAGTACTTTTCTGTAATATGAATAAGGTCAATATTAAAATATAATAATATAGTTGTTTCTTATATATTACTTTTGGTAAACTTAAGATATGAGTAACCTTGCAGATGTTTGTTCTTCATTTCTAAAAATAAATTTGAGCAATGGTAACTAGAAGAATTTGTATGTATTCAAAAATATCTTGATAATTTTTAAATATTTTAACAATTTGTTAAAAAAAAGAATTTGGTATTATTTTACTTATATAAACACATTATGGGACATAATTACTTTCGTCTTATGAGGCAAAAAAAGAGTTGGTATATTTCTTGGATTCCATAGTAACACTCAAAAATTTCAGCCTTTCTATTAAATCTCATTGACAGGCTTTTTAAAAATAATTTATATTTTTAAATACATCTCAGGTAAGAAACATTTACTTTAAAAAAATTCTTTGTCAGATTGTTTAGTTTTTTTTTTTTTTTTTTTTTGTTAATTGGGCTTCTTAATTTTTTCTATGTATTTTTTTCAATTATAGCAGATATACAATATTGCATTAGTTTTAGGTGTATAACACAGTAACTAGACACTTAGGTGACTTATGAAATGATCACCTCGATAAATCTGGTACTTGTCTGACACCACATATAGTTGTTACAATACTACTGACTATATTCCCCATGCTATACTTTACATCCTTGTGAGTATTTTGTAACTACAAAGTTGACCTCCCTTTTCATCCATCTACCCTACCCCCAATCTGGCAACCATTAAAATGCTCTCTGTATCTATAAGCATGTTTCTCTTTTGTATTCATTTATCCTGTTCACTAGATTCCATATACAAGTGTAATCATATAACAGTTATGTTACCCTGTCTTACTCCACCCAACACAGTACCCTCTAGGTTCACCCATGTTGTTACAAATGGCAAGATTTTATTTTCTTTTTTAACAGCTGAATAATATTCTGTTGTATATATGTAAAACCATTTCTTTATCCATTTATCCACTATGGACACCAGGTTGCCTCCATATCTTGGCTATTGTAAATAATGCTTCAATGAACATATGGATGCACATATTCCTTCTGAGTAGTATTTTGGGTTTCTTTGAAAAAATATCTAGAAGTGGGATTACTGGATCCTTCTTTGTTTCTTGTTATAGCCTTTGTTTTAAAGTCTATTTTTCCTAGTATAAGTATTGCTATCCTAGATTTTTATTTGTTTGTTTGTTTTCATTTTCATGAAATAATTTTCCCACCCTTTTACTTTTAGTCTGTGTATGCCTTTTAATCTAAAGTGAATCTCCTGTGGGAAGCATATGTGTAGGTTTCCTTTTTTTATCCATTCAGCCACCCTATGTCTTTTGATTGGAACATTTAATTAATTTATATTTAAACTCATTATTGCTAGATGTGTAGTTATTGCCATTTTATTATTCATATTTTCTTCTTCTTCTTAAAAAAGTCCCTCTAACATTTCCTGATTTGTTTTTGGTAAACTCCTTTACAATATTCTTGTCTGGGAAGCTCTTTACCTGTCATTTGATTCTAAATGTTAGCTTTGCTGAGTAGAGTAGGTTCTTGGTTGTAGGTTCTTACTTTTCATCACTTTAAATATTTTGTGCCAATTCTTCTGGCCCTCAAAGTTTCTGTTGAGAAATCAACTGACAGTCTTAAGGAAGTACCATTGAAAATAACTAGCTGCCTTTCTCTTGTTGCTTTTAGAATCCTCTCTTTGTCTTTAACCTTGCCATTTTAATTGATGTTCTTGGTATGGGCCTCTTTGGGTTTATCTTGTATGGGACTCTCTGTGTTTCCTGGGGTTGTATATCTATTTCTTTCCCAGGTTAGAAAAGTTTTTCATCATCACTTCTTCAAGTAGGTTTTCAATATCTTGTACTCTCTCTTCTCTTTCTGGTACCCTTCTGATGCAAACATTGGTAAAATTTATGTTGTCCCAGAGACCCCTTAAACCATCCTCATATTTTTGGATTCTTTTTTCTTTTTGCTGTTCTGATTGGATGTTTCTGTTACCTTATCTCCCAAATCATCGATTTGATCATCTGCTTCATGTAAACTATTGTTGATTACCTCTAATTTATTTTTTATTTCAGTTATTGCATTTATCATTTCAGTCTGTTTTTTTTTTTATGTTTTCTATCTCTATTTTTATGTTTCCTATCTCTTTGTTGAAGTTTTCACTGAGATCATTGCATATCTTTATATACTTCTGCATCTTGTAGTTTGCTTATCTCTATTTTTTTTGAGTTCTTTTTTCTAGAACTTTATTCTGTTCTTTCATTTGGGATATGTTTCTTTGTCCCCCCATTTTGGCTTCCCTCCTGTGTTTGTTTCTATGTATTAGGTAGAGCTGCTATGTCTCCCAGTCTTAGTAGAGTAGCTTATGTAGTAAGTGTTCTGTGGTGCCCAGTGGTGCAAGTCTCTCTGGTCACTAGAGTCAAGTACTCCAGATATTTTCCTTGTGTAAACTGTATGTGCCTTCCTGTTGTAGTTGAGCCTTGGTTGTTGTTGTCTTGTCAGTGGGAAGGATTAACTCTCAGGTTGATTGGTTGCAGGGACTGGCCATGACTACAGTGAAGAAGTTGTTGTGCAGGGACAGACCCTCATAGCAGGATTTCCTTTAGCAGATCTGTGATGACTACCAATTCCACCTTTTGATGTGTATTTTGTGGAGGTGGAAAGGTTGTGCTCTGATGTGTTCTGAAGATGGACACTGAGTGTGTAGTTTCTGGGGTTTCTTGGGAGGGCCCTTGTTGCAGGCCAATGACAGCCTCTGCCTCTGCCTGGCACTACTTGATATTAGCTACAAATGATCTGCAGATGGTTGCCTCTTGTGTTTGGCTTGGAAAAGGCTAAGCTGCAAACCAAGGCTGGAAGCCACTAGTGCCAGACTTGCAGATGCTCATCAAGAGGCACAAGGCATACTGAGGCCAGATGCTGCTTGTTTGGGTTTTGTGAACCTTTGAAATATTTTAAGAAAGCCTGCAGCATGAGCCAACACAAGCTATTGGTATGGAAAGGCCACTGGTAATGACTCAGATGAGCTTGCAATTTGGAAGGGGTACGGTATCAAGGAATCACCAGGACAGGGTGACCAGTGTTAGCCAGGTTGATGGACACTCAGATATGGCAGCTTCCTGTGCATGCATACTTGATGACATGAGGACTCAACAAAGAAACAATAACTTCTGCCAGCACTTCTGTCTGGGAGAAAGCTGCCCCTCCAGCCCTTTCTCCTTAGCTTGTCAATTCACTTCCTCTCTATAAGTCCCTTGCACCTTTTGTACTGCTGCCCCAGAGCTGGAGCTCAGAGCAAGTGAGTCTGTTAGTAAGTCCAAGCACAGATCCTTTAAGAGGAATGCCTGGGATTCCAGCTGCCCTCAGTCTAACCGATCCACAATTTCTGCTGGTTTTGACAGACAGAAATTGTGGAGACATCTCATTCTGGCACTGGTTTTTTGGGATGGGGAGCCTTATGTGGAGCTGTGACCCTTCATCCCTCCAGGGAGCCCTCTAATTCTGAGATATGTCTTCTGATTCTCAACCACCATGTGTGGGTATAGGGCCAGCCTGTTTTACATCTCTGTGCTTCCTTTAGTCTCAATGTGGCTTCTTCTGTGTGTCTTTAGTTATAAGGCTTCTGTTTAACTAGACTTCAGGCAATTTTCATTCATGTTTTTTTCTGAAGGTTAGTTAGTTGTAATTTTTATTTCAAAATGTTTACATTTGAATACTGAAATTTGGCCTCCTAGAATCAAGTAAAATCGAGTCCTGAAATCAAAGATGTTAAAAAATAATATATAAAACATGTCTTTTAAAAAATAATATATAAAACAGTAGAAAAAATTAGCCACCATAAATATATTCTGTAAGCTTACATATTTAAAAATAAGAATAAAAATTTATTTAAATTTAAATTTAAATTTAAATTTGTTCGGAAATTTTATTTATTTTATTCTTGCTACAGGAGAAAACATTTCTAGTTAGTTCTAAATTATCATTGAAATGCTTATTCTCACTAAATCATTATTAATTTTGTCACCACTGTAATGTCCTCCCATCCTGCTTGATGCAGGAACATAGAAAGCTACTGAGTCTATGGATGTGACTCCTTTAATGGTCTGTTGAAGAATGGCAGTTAGTTCTTTCCCTTTAGGATCTGATCAAACTGCTGCTCTAGGAGGCCCACATTCTGACGGCTAAGGAAGTTAGAGGCCAAGATCTGAATTATATATCAAGTGAACATCACATACCTGGCAAGATGGCACTGAAAGTTCCTGCTGAGCTATTGAGTCAGTTGTCGGAAAATAGTAATGTTGTTGGAAAAATGGATTTAAATTGTAGCTATCTGTACTGCTTTCAGCAGAAATAAAGACAACACTGATATCACTCCCTTAGCCAATTATCCTCTCCTCACCTACAGGGAAGGAACAAGGTGTAAACGGAAAATACAGAGCAATAGCACAGATTGTAAGAAGAGGCTTGCAGGTTTACCAGGTAATAAAGACACCAGAAGACAGAAGAGCACTAGGAAATACTTTTGTACTATTGCAGACAAAACAATGATGTAGGAAACACGTGCTGATAAAATAACAGAAGATTATGATTATTGTAATATAACCATAGTAGTAAATCTCTCTCAAAAAAATGTATTCATACTCTATTGATTAGAAAAGAATATTTCTCCTTCTTGTGAAAAAGTATATGTGATATTGCAAAAGAGTATTTGGGCCATAAGTTTGACCTTTCTGGTCATTTGTTATAAATTTGCAATAATTGCTTGAGGTCAGCATAAATATTAATTTATGTAAAAAAGCCTAAGTATGTCCTTCAGAGGAGAGGTGCACATTTATTGAATTTCTATCTATGTAGATTTTTGTCACCATATCCTACAACAGTAAATGTATTTAATTACTGAGATTTATAGATCATTTCTAGATAATAACACGTAGCTGTACAGTTCCTAATTTTAGTTCTTATCTAGTGATGATTCAGTTATTTGAACAAGTCAACTAAAGTAAGATTACATTTACTGTCTGAGAGACAATGGATATAGTGAAAAGTATTTAGATATTAAAATAAGTTAGAAACATCTATGCTCAAATCGTTGTTCAACTATTACTTGATGACAAGTTATTTTATATAAGCTTAATTTCCTCCTTTATAAATTTAGGATTTTTTGAGAGATTTGTAAGTACTATAATAATACATTTTAGGTTTCTAGCATGTAGATGGGCTCAATAAGTACTACACACAGATATTATTCTGCAGTTGCAATGTAAAGTAGAAGTCATGGTAAGAGGGTGCATTTGTTTTATATCATAGCTATGACAAGATCACAAACTTAGAGGTTTAAACAACACCAATTTTTGTTCTTTATTTTCTAATTCTGAATATCAGAAATTCACACAAATCTCACAGGATGTATTTCTTTCTGCAGGCTCTAGTGGAGAATCTGTTTTCTTGCCTTTTTCAGCTTCTCATGGCTGCCCACATTCCTTGGCTCATGACTCTCTCCCTCCATCTTCGAAGCCAGCAATGTCAGCCAAGTTTTTTGTGCTTCTATCTGCTCTCTAGTTTTCATTTCTATTTCCCATTCTTATCTTTAAGAATTCTTGTGATTATATTGTGCTCACCCAGATTATCCAGGATAATCTTTCTATTTAAGGTCAGTTTATTAGCAATCTTTATTTCTGCTGCAACCAAATTACCCTTTGCTACATAACCTAACATGTTCACACTTTCCAAAGATTAGGTTGTGGACATCTCGGGGGCCAATATTTTGCCTACCACAGACAGCTACAGATACAAGCAATGACTAGATTGTGCAAATACAAACGAAGTCAGACATGTGATTCCAATAGTCATACTGATTGTTTATGTTGTCTGAATTGTTGAAAAAACAATTTTGTTTAGTTATGGCCTGAAGCCTTACAAAATTATATTCCTGTTTTCTCTTTTTATGACTGGATTATAATTCCACTTTCTAGTGATGCCCCTGTATTTAAAATCCATCAATAATAGGCCTATTATAAACATATACACACCTCAAGCGTCTGTCCTTTCTTAGAGTAAATCAATATTAATTTCATTTGGGGGCCTCTGCCAGATCAAAACGAGGAGAGGAATACTGGCTTTTCCTTTCTCTCTCTCTCTCTTTTTTTTTAAACCCGAACATAAGCAAGCTCCAGAGAAAAAAATAAATGTATTTGATTTATATATTTATCACATATAACAAAAAGGGTAAAGTGAAAGTCAGTCACTCTTCTAAGCTGAATGAAAAACAAATTTTAGTCATTCTTTAATATGCATAAGAACATCCTTTTAATATTTAAAATAATGTTTTTGACATTGATGTAATTAATAAACAACTGATAACAAGAAATAACATTTGTCACAAATTTGAAAACTAAGTTGCTTTATTATAGAGGCATTCAGTTAAGCTGGGAAATATCATTCCAAGAAAATTCTGTCTTCAGGCAAAAAAGCAACAAACCACAATTCTAATTCTATGCCCTTTGCAAATAACACCTTTAAGCCTCTCTATAGCTTTTTTACAGTTGACTGGCCCTGATTAAAAAAAAAAAAAAAGTCCTTCAAATTGCTTCACCAGATCCCTGAACAACACTAACACAGACATTTGAAATTGAAAAAAAATTCCTCAAATTTATTTAAATTTCTCATTAATCATTAACTAAAAGCTGAAAACTCTAGGTGAATTAGGTTTGAAATTTTGTCATTCTCCTTTGGATTAATGTGATTTAGGGAGACAAACAAGTAGAGTGGTAGTACATTAATTTCCTCAGTTGCTAGTCAAACAAGAGCTCTAAAATTCTTACCAAATCTTTTGGAAAAAGTCTTGATATCTTAAGCTCAGTGCTTATCAAAAGTAAATGGCCATAGAAATCACTTTGGAATCTAGTTAAAATGCAGATTCTGATTTAGTAGGTCTAAGGTGGGACATGGGATTCTGCGTTTCTGCAAGCTCCTGGGAGAAGTTGCAGCAGGACTGCCAGCTGACAACACTTGGTCCTCCAAATCCACTTTTCTATGGATTTCTTTGCTCTTTCCATTAATGCCCTTCATGAATTTTGTCGTTCTCAGCTCTTACCACAATATCAATAGTGTTAAAAACCATACTCAGTCTTGTTGATGGATGTCATAACATGGATTATAGTTCATAGTGTGGATCATAACCCAAATGTTTATAAAATACTTGTTATGCTTAACATGAAGAAATATGGCTGGCTTCTGTACTTTCAAAGAGAGGCTTTTTGTTGTTATTATCTTTAATTTGCTTTCCAAGAATTCCTGGATTCAATTTGTAAACTATATTATTATTATTATTTTTATCTCTTGTCATGTTAATCTTTTAAAGCTAGATACATTTGAGATATTTTTTCATTTTTTCCCAGCTTTATTGAAATATAATTGAAATATAAATATTTTAAGTTTAAGGTGCAAATGTGATGATTTGATGCATGTATATATTGCTAAATGACTACTATGATATTGTTAGTTAATACCTTCATCACCTTACTAATTACCATTTTGTGTGTGTGTGTGTGTGTGTGTGTGTGTAAGAACATATGAGATCTACTGTTTTAGTAATTTTCAAGTATGTAATAGAGTATTTCTAACTATAATCACTATTTTGTACATTAGTTCCCCAGAAATTATTAATCTTATACCTGGAAGTTTGTAACTTTTGATCAACCCTCTCCCCATTTCCCCTAACTCCCGGCTTCTGGCAATCACTGTTTTACTCTCTGTTTTTATGAGTTTGTAACCTAGAGATATTTGAATATGTACTTGATCCTGAAAATAGGTGAATAAGATCTTTTTCTTGTTTTTAATGAGCTTGCTACCAAATACAAAAGACAGAGACATATTCGTGAAGATATATCTGCTGGGAGGGGATGGTGAATGTCACCAAAAAAGTGACATTTAAACTATGTCTTAATGAAGGATAATATTTTTATAGGTGAGATTAAAAGTAATATAACTCAATAATAAACTTTTTAAATTTATTATTTAATTAGGACCTAGCATGGGCCAAAGTACAATTTTGTTTAGGAATAATGTTAGAAGTTAAATTTCTAAAGATATGTTCTAATATTAAACATGACATCTTTCTATTGATAACTAATATTATAAAGTTGAAGAAGATAAAGACTTTCTGGATTTTGCTGCCATAACTTTTGGTATGAAAACTTTTCTGTACTTACTACAAGTTCCTGCATATCTCTAGAATGTAAGATTTGGGTATGTTACAGAAAACTTTAATGTCGCTAAGGATTTACTGTTTGGGATGTAATTGAATTAAATAGATCATGATTTTACTTGTTTGAACACTCTCCAGTTGACCCTTGAGCCATAATGAATAAAGTCTGATGACCCCAAAGCTTCCATGTTGAGTAGAAAGGTTTGGGGTAGTTACTGAAGTTAACAGTTATAACTGTGCCCAGTGCTTGCACCCTCCCATCTGAGTGAAAATGACTGCAGTCTCCAGTCATCTGTGTCTCTCTAGCTGAGGCCTCAGACACTTTGAAGCAGAGACAAGCTGACCTCATTGTGCACTGTCCCAATTTTGGACCTGCAAAATGCATAAGCATAAAAACAAAAAAGCTTTGTTTTACTAAATTTGGGTGATCTGTTATTCACCAATAAATAATTAGAGAAGTAATAAGGAGATTCTTTGTAAATTATTTAGAAAATTTTCTGGTTCAAGTAAGTGTTCAGTGAATACTATATATATTTTTATTACTTTCAAGAATACCCCATCCATTCTCTCAATGATTTCACTTTAATTTCACCCATATTTTCTCCTACCCATTAAATCTCGGGAAAGATATAAGATTATCTCTGCCTAATCTATATGACTCTTGGCCTGCTATCTTAAAAGGCCTAGGTTTTAAAATAGCATATTTATTTAAGTCATCATAGTCTAGTCTAAATAGAGTAAGCTAGTTTCCAAGGGAACATATTATTTAATGGATCTAAGAAAATGTGCTTTATTCCTGGTCTTCAATCAGTTTTTATAAACCATTATACAGAAATTAGTTTTTACAACATTACAAATTTCTTTTGGATTTCAAGGTGTTTATTTTCTCATCCATCTTCAAAATCCCTAGAGGTTTATCCTTGATCTCCTCTAACACTGTACTTGTTCCCACACAAGTGAGTATAAAGTTAGTAGATGGTGAAGAGTCTGAGAAGGATATGCTCTCTTTCCACTTTGACTACATGTTCCTCTTAAATAGTATCTTTCTATTTGATTATGTCAAAAGTATTACCCTCTATATTATCTACATAGCAAATTATGAACTATGATGAATATTTTTTTCTGCTGGCTATAGTAACAAGTTGACTTATACCTCCCAAGTGGATCCTGACATCCAGAAGAGTTATGCACACCATTTGTTAGAAGCACCTTGTAGCTCCCTCCACTGGTGCAAAGTTCCCTCTTCCAATCCCTCTCCTCTCTGATGCTGACTCTGTCCCTGGCTTAAACTGAGTTCTGGATGTTCAGAGCGTGCGCTGCTCCAGGAGGCCTTTGAGAGAAACTCTCACTCAATGTGCAGGAAAGTAAGAACAGGAAAGTGCAAGAAAAGAAAGCCTAGTGGTAATCATACAGGCTTTAGGGCTATACTGTTAAGATTTATAACTTACTTGTTATGTGGCCTGGGACAAGTTACATTTTTCATGCAAAGAAGGTGGTGACATTAAGCACATAGGGTGCTTGTGACAATTGTTAAATTACACAAAACACATGTGAGTGATTAGCACACGGTCTGTGCTTTAAAGCATTGTTCTTTATCATTAGGAGCCTACAGTGCGATGGAGGTGCTTTTTTTTTTTTTTACATCTGTATGTCCTCTGTATTATCTTCTAATCCCCCTAAACTCTGATCCTTATAATGATTTGTTTTCTTTCTGTTAATTTTTTAAAATTTTTGTATAATAACTCTATTGTATTTGATGAAACTTGTTATACAGAGGGAAAGAAAACTTTCCATCTTTTCTAAAGCATAGTGACCAAATTATATTTAATGTAGAAATAGTTATCATAAGCATAAAAACTGTTCGAATTAACTCTTCTATTGTTAGGATTGGCTTTAGCTTGGAATTTATCCTGTTTGGCTTCATTACTTAATTTCTTAAACCAATTATTTCTTTGACCTGGCATAACCAATTATCTTTGGCCGCACTGACTTGCTCTCAGGTTCAAAGTTATTTTAAAAACCAAACCCTCCTCACACCTTCTCATGCTATTCTAAAGTTAACTGTGTTCCAGAAAAACAAACAAACAAAAAAAACTAAGTCTATAAACAGAATTTATTGTGACAGGCCAATTTCCATTTCTAGGAAATTACTATGCGTTCACAAGGTTGTTCAATTCCTTGAAGATTACAAACAGAGCCAAAAACATAGAAGGACTTAGGTATAACACTTTTCCTCACCTGCTTTAGCAAGGATAACTTCAGACTTCCACTGCTGGATTCATTTTTCAGATGGTAGGATATATTTTTCATAAGTTAGTGATCTCTGTAATTCTTGTTTCTATACCAAATTCATATCTTAGAAACACGGTGAAAACTACCAAAGATAATACATTTTGAAAATTATTGGCCATAGCTTTATGTTCAGGTATGTGATTAAAATACAAATGAAAGGTTAATTATTTACTGATACCCTTTAATAAAGTTATAAATCACAAGCAGACAACTATAATAGAACATAAATAATAATAATGAATATATCAAGTTTAGAAATGCAAACTTTACGTTACATTTTTAAAATAATACAATTTTTGTTGTATTTACATAAAATTATATTTATTTGTAATTTTTCTCCTATACATTTTAAATCAATAATGTGAAAGTATAATTTACCTATAACAAAACGCACCCATTTTAAGTGTAATTACCAATACAACCAAGAATACTCCAAAAATTTCCATAAAGTTCCCTCACGCTCATTTTTAGTCTCTCCCTGATCCATATTCAGCCCCAGATGTTAACTTATCTACTTACGTCACTATAGATTAGTTTTATTTTTTTTTTCTAGAGGAATAATATGTATTCTTTCATGCCTGGCTTCTTTTGATCAGAAGAATGTTTTTGAGATTCATTGACATTATATGTTTTCCTCCTCATTGCCGAATGGTATTCCTTTGTATGAATTTAATCCAATTTATCTATCCATTTGTTGACAGGCATTTCTGTTTACATTTTTTTGCTATTATAGGAGTAAAACTGCTATAAATATTCAGTGCATTTCCATATAATCAAAGGTTTTTTATTTTTCTTAAGTAAATACTAGTAGTGAAATGGTTAAGCCTTATAATTATATATTTAACTTTATAAGAAAGTGTAAAAGTATTTTCCAATATGATGGAATCAATTAAAATTCTTGACAGCAAAGTCCAAGAGTTCCATTTGCACTACATCTTCATTGACACTTCTAATTTTTTTATTTTACCTGTTTAAGTGAATATTTAAGTATCTATGCATTAAATTTGTATTTTCCTATTAATTAATGTTAAGCATATTTCCATGTGTTAATTGATCATCTGTACACCTTCTATGAAGTATTTATTCAAATATTTTGCCATTTTTTAATTATTTTATTTTATTTTTTTATTATTTTATTTAATTAATTATTATTTTTTTTACTTAAAGAAATTATTTAAATCTATTCTTCCATCTACCTTCCACCACTCCCCTACCCCCTACCCTCTGGTAACCACTAGTCTATAGTCCATGTTCATGAGTCTCTGTTTGCTTGTCCTGTCCATTTGTTGCCTTTAGGTTTATATGCCACATATAAGTGATATCATGTGATTTTTCAACTTTTTCTGTCTGGTTTATTTTGCTTAGTATGCTTATTTCAAGGTCCATCCATGTTGTTGTAAATGGCAGTATTTCATCTCTTCTTATGGCTGAGTAATATCCATCGTATATATGTGCCACAGCTTCTTTAGCCATTCAGGACACTTTGGTTGTTTCCATGTCTTGACCACTGTAAATAAAGCTACTATGAACGTTAGTGTGCAAATATCTTTTTGGATATGAATTTTCAAGTCTTTGGGGTAAATATCTGGTAGAGGGATTGATGGGTCATATGGTAGATCAATTCGTAGTTTTTTGAGGAACCTCTATACTGTTTTCCTTAGTAGCAATCCCACCAGCAGTGTATGAGGATTCCTATTTTTCCACATCCTTTCCAGCATTTGTTATTACATGTCCTGTTGATTACAGCTATTCTAACAGGTACAAGATGGCACCTCATTGTGGTTTTGATTTGCATTTCCCTAATAGCTAGTGATATTGAGCATCTTTTCATATATTTATTGGCCATTTCTATGTCCTTTAGGAAGAAGTGTCTGTTTAGATCCTCTGCCCATTTTTTGATTAAATCATTTATTTTTTCTTGTTTTGTTGTTATTGAGTTGCATGAGTTCTTTGTATATTTTGGATATTAGGCCCTTATTGGAGACATTGTTTGAAAACATATTTTTCCATTCTGATGGTTGTCTCTTTACCTTGTTGATGATATCTTTTGCTGAGCAGAAGCTTTTTAGTTTGATGTAGTCCCATTCATTTATTTTTGCTTTTATTTTGCTTGCCTTTGAGGTCAAATTCATAAAATTTTCTTTAAGACCAAGGTCCTTGAGTTTAGTTCCTATGTTTTCTTCTATGTGTTTTATTGTTTCAGGTATTATATTCAGGTTCTTAATCCATTTTGAGTTAATTTTGGTGTGCGGTGATAGACAACAGTTTAGTTTCATTCTTTTGCAGGTGGCTTTCTAGTTTTCCCAGCACCATTAATTGAAGAGGCTTTCCTTCTCCACTGTATGCTTTTAACTTTTTTGTTGAAATTTATTTGACCATAAAAATATGCGTTTACTTCTGGACTCTCAATTCTATTCGACTGATCCATGTGTCTGTTTTTTTTGCCAATACCATGCCATTTTGATTTCTGTCACTTTGTAGTATAATTTGAAGTCAGGCAGAGTGATGCCTTCAGCCTTGTTCTTTTTTCTCAGGACGGATTTGGCAATCCAAGGTCTTTTGAGCTGCCATGTGAATCTGACGATTTTTTGTTCTATTTCTTTAAAAAATACTGATGGGATTTTGATGGAGATTGCATTAAATCTGTATAATGATTTAGGTAATACGGTCATTTTAACTATGTTGATTCTTCCAATCTAAGGACACAGAATATCTTTTCATTTCTTTCTATCTTCTGCAAAAGGAAGTATTTTTTCAACTTCTTTTTCTGATGCTTCATTATTAAAGTATAGAAATGCTATGGATTTTTGAACATTGATTTTGTAGCCAGAAACTTTACTCTATTTGTTTATTGTTTCTAGTAGTATTCTTGCAGAGTCATTAGAGTTTTCTATATAGAGAATCATGTCATCCACAAATAGTGACAGTTTGGCTTCTGCGTTTCCTATTTTGATGCCTTTTATATCTTTCTCTTGCCTGATTTAACTTGCTAGGACCTCCAATGTTATATTGAATAGCAGTGGTGATAGTGGACAGACTTGCCTTATTCCTGATCTTAGAGGGAAGGAGTTTAGTTTTTCATCATTAAGTATAATGTTGGCTGAGGGCTTGTCATATATGGGCTTTATTATGTTAAGGTACTTTTCTTTTATGCCGATTTTGTTAAATGTTTTGATCATAAATGGGTGCTGTAACTTGTTGAAGGCTTTTTCTGCATCTATGGATATAATCATATAATTCTCATTTTTTAATTTGCTTATGTGGTGTATCAGATTAATCAATTTGCATATGTTGAACCTGTGTCTCTATGATGAATCCCACTTGATCATGGTGTATAATCTTTTTAATATGTTGTATTCAGTTTGTTAGTATCTTATTTAGGATTTTCACTTCTGTGTTCATGAGAGATATTAGTCTGTAGTTTTCTTTTTTAGTGTTATCTTTATCAGGTTTTGATATCAGGGTAATATTTGCCTCATAAAATGAATTGTGAAGTACTGTTTCTTCTTCAATTTTTTGAAAGAGTTTTAGGAGAATAGGTATGAAATCTTCAAATGTTTGGTAGAATTCACCAGTGAAGGTATCTGGTCCTGGACTTTTTGTTTTGATAGGTTTCTGATGATTGTTTCAATTTCCATACTGCTGATCAGTGCAGTTAGATTTTCCAGTTCTTCTTGATTCAGTCTGGGAAGACCGTATTTTTCAAAGTACTGGTCCATTTCTTCTAGGTTATTAAATTTGGCATTATATACTTTTTCATAGTATTTTTGTATGAACTTTTCTATTTTTATGGTGCCTGTCATAATTTTCTCTCTTTCATCCCTGATTTTGTTTATTTGTGTCCCTTCCTTTTTTCTTCAGTCTCACCAGGAGTTTGTCAATTTTATTAACCTTTTCAAAGAACAAGCTCTTTGAAGCATTTATTTTTTCTATCATTTTTTTGTTTTCAATTTCATTTATTTCTACTCTAATTTTGATTATTTCTTTCCTTCTGCTGACTTTAGGCCTCATTTGTTCATCCTTTTTTTATTTTTTAAGATGAAATGTTAGGTTGTTTATTTGGGCTTATTCTTGTTTTGGGAGGTAGGCCTGTAATGATATGAACTTTCCTCTCATGATCACTTTTGTCATGTCCCAAAAGTTTTGATATGTTATACTATCATTACCATTCATTTCTATGTATTTTGTTAATCTCTCTTTTTATTTCTTCTCTGATCCAGTTATTCTTCAGTAGTATGTTATCTAATCTCTATGTATTTGTGGTTCTTCCTGCTTTCTTTTTACAGTTGATCTCTAGTTTCAAAGCATTATGATCAGAGAATATAGTTGGTATGATTTTAACTCTCTTATATTTGTTGAGGTTATCTCTGTGTTCCATTGTGTGGTCAATCCTTGAGAATGGTCCAAGTGCACTAGAGAAGAATGTATAAGCTATTTTGGTATGGATGGCTCTATAAATGTCAATTATGTCTCGTTGGTCTAATGAGTCATTTAAGGGTATTATTTCCTTATTGATTTTCTGTTTGGGTGATCTGTCCATATCTGACAGTGAGGTATTTAGGTCTACTACTATGATAGTGTTTTGGTCTGTTTCTCCCTTTAGTTCTGTTAGTAATTGCTTTACATATTTCAGGGCTCTCTGATTGAGAGCATAGATATTAATAAATGTTATGTCTTCTTGGTGCATACTTTCCTTTATAATTATGAAGTGTCCTCAGTATCTTTCTTTACCTTTTTTATTTGAAGTCTATTTCATCTGATATTTGTACCACTACATCCACTTTTCTCTGAATACCATTTGCTTGAAAAATCATTTCCCATGCTTTCACGTTGAGTTTATATTTGTCTTTGAACTAAAATATGTCTCCTGGTTGGATTTTATTTTTTGAACCATTCAGCAACTCTGTGCCTTTTCATTGTTGAGTTCAGTCCATTTACATTTAGGGTGATTATTGAAATATGAAGTCTTCTTATAGCCATTTATCTTTTGCTTTCTGGTAGCTTGGTGTTTCCATTGCTTCCTTGTCCTTGTGTTTCTGTTTTCTATATTTTGGCTGGCTTTTGTGGGTTTCCTCTCTGGTCTTTCTTGTTTTATGTCATATACTTCAGTTCTGAATCTTTGGCATGTGGTTACTATTACGAGTATGTACAGGATAGTTTTATACACACACACACACACACACACACACACACACACACAGATGTCCATTTTCTTCTGCACGTGCCTTATCTCTGTCCCTTTTTCCATATTTAGATCTTCGAATCCTCCCCTTTTCAGTCATTGTTGTCTCAATTTGACCCTATCTTGTTATAGCAATTCTTTTCTTATTATTTAATTTATAATTCCCTGTTCTTAGTAAATGTACTCTTCTGCTTCTATTAGCCTGCTAGTCACCTTACTCCTAATTATGTTTTTTTTTTTTTGTCATTTTGTTTTAAGTAAGCTGACCTCTTTCAGTATTTCCTGTAGTGCAGGCCTCATAGTGGAGAATTCCCTTAATTTTTAGATGTCTGAAAAGGTCTTGATTTCTCCTTCATATCTAAAGGAGAGCTTAGCTGGATATATTATTCTTGGCTGGTAGTTCCTTTCATTCAATAGTCTGAATATTTAATTATACTCCTTTCTGGCTTGTAATGTTTGTGCTGAGAAGTCCGATGATAATCTGATGGGTTTTCTTTTTCAGGGTCCCATCTTCTTTTCCCTGGCTGCTCTGAGAATTCCGTTTTTGTCATTGATTTTTGATAATTTTAATACAATATGCCTTAGTGAAGGCCTTTTTGGGTTGATATCATTGGGCGTTCTATTGACTTCTTGAATTCCAGGCTCCAGTACATTCCTTAGATTTGAGAAATTCTCATCAACTATTTGTCTGAAAATGCTTTCTAATCCCTGCTCCTTTTCTTCCCCTTTGATAAAACCCATTATTTTTATGTTTCTTCTCCTGATGATATCAGCTAGTCCTTGTATTTCTCTCTCATTATTTTTCATTATTTGATTTCTCTATCTTCCTTCTGATTTATTTCTAGATTTCTGTCTTCAATATCACTGATCCTTTCATCCATTTGTTCAGCTTTATTTCCCAAGCTTGTTATTTCATTTTTCAACTCTTGCAGTGTGTTTTTATCTCCAAAAGTTCTATTCTCTTCTTTTTGAGGGTTTCAATCTCTGCTAAAGAACTCATTCTGCTCATCTACTTGTTTTTTCAATTCCAGAAGTTGTTAATATGCTTTGTTTTGAATCTCCTTGAGTTTTTTCAGAAGTACCATCCTGAATTCTCTGTTATTTAAGTCACATATTTCTATGTCTGTAAGCTTATTTTCTGGAGATTTTTTCTCTTTACTTCTGAGCTGCCTTGTCACCTTGGTTGTTCATGGTGTTTAATGGACTATTTCTCCATCTGGGCATTAATGAAAGTATGTTCTATTTTTCTTTTCCAAAAAGATTTATTATATAATGGTCCCTAGCCTGTTGAGAAGAAGGTGTTTTTCTTTTGGTTTCCAGTAGGTGGTGTCTAAGCCTCTTGGATCCCTGCTTTATATAAAGTCTTAATAATGTTTTTTTTTTTTCCTTATAGATGTTTAATAATGCTTACTACCCTCAGTCTCAGTTCCTGTCAGTGTTAGTGACAGTTTCAGTAGTATTTCCTCCATTTCCCCTGGGTTCCACAGCATTCCATCTTGGAGGGTATGAGGGGAAGGGCCCTCTAGGTTGGGAGTTAGGAGCTGCAGCTCAGTATCAGTTTTACAGCCGCAGCTGGTAAAATCAACTATTGTTTCTCTGTTGTCCCCACTTTTCTGCCATCCCAGTTCTCTGTCTTCTGCCCTGATGACTGGGCTCTGCTGCCTGTAGCATGGAGCTCACAGCACTCCCACATAAGGTTGTTCAGAGAACTCATCGCACCTTCTCTCCTCCCCCTCCTTCTATAGGTAGCTCCATATAGATTTAATTACTTTCACAAAAACAAAACAAAACAAAAATCTATAATTATTTTTAAAGTTTGATTAAAATTACAATATATCTGTAGATCAATTTGGAGAAAATTGACATCTTAATAACAATGAATAGTCTAGTACATGAACATGACTTTAATTTACATTTTATTTAGACTTTCCTTAATATCTCTCAGCAGTGTTTTATAGTTTTCACTGTATGAGTTTAACATATCTTGTAAGTTTATATGTACCTCATGATTTTAGATACAGTTATAAATAACATTGTACTTAAAATTTTATTTTCTGATTGTTCATTGTTATTATATAAAAACACAATTAACTTTGTATAATAAAATTTATCTGGTAACTTTATAAAATAAATTTTTGGGGTAGCTCCATAGTGTACTGCTTAGCACATCTGCTTTGCATGCACCAGGCCCTGGGTGCACTCTGTGTGTGTGTGGGAGGGGACACCCCACCTTCAGAGATCCAGTTCTTAAGGGGAAATGGCAACATCCATGGGTCTGGGGTGGAAGTTGCAGGGGGGAATTAAAGAGGGGAAAATTAAAATAAAATAAACTTTTATCTTTCAACTTTGCTAATCTCAAATATTTCTTCAAGTAGCATAGTAACCATTCTATAGATACAGTATACAATTATGTATTCTGTAAATAAAGGCAAACTTATTTCTTCCTTTCTAACATGTCATTTTTTTTCTTTTTCCTATTTTTAACTTAACTTATAAACATTTAAGAACCTTGTTGAATAAAACTAGTAAAAATTGAACTTTTCTGCCCCTTCCCAATCTTTATGGGTGAGGGTTTGATGGGTGGAGAAAACCAGTCATCCTTAATCAGTAAGTTGGATGTTAGCTGTAGATTTTTCATAGATACCCTTTATCGAGTTGGGACTATATGCTAAGAAGATTTTATTTATTATAAACGAAAGTTGAATTTTATCAAATGCTTTTGCTACATCTGCTAAGAAAATTATATAATTTTCTCATTATTTTATTAATATCATATATTATGTTAAACACTTTTTAAATGTTAAGCCAATCTTGATTTCCTGGTATAAATCCCACTTGGTCATAATGTATTAACAACTATGTTTTGCTGGATTTGCTTTGCTAATATTTCTGAAATATTTTGATCCTGTTTTCACAAGGAAAAAGTTTTCATGTGATATCTTTCTTCAGTTTTGTTATCAGGGTAATGCTGGCCACATAAAATTAGTTGAAATAGCTGTGTACACTGATATAATTTAATTTTTATATTTTAGGTGGAATTTTAACACTGAGGCAATCAAAAAATGAAATTATCTTTATGAGAGGAATTTTTTTTAATTATGAAATTAATTCCTTTAATAGATTTGGGACAATCAAGGGTTTTCTATTTTTCTTGTATTAGTTATGGTAATTTATGAATTTACTTATTTTAAGGAATTTGTCCATTTCACTTAATTTATCAAATTACCAACAAAATTATTTTCATTCTTTTACTATTTTTAATGACTTTTGGAACTATATGATGTTCCCTCTTTTATTCCTGATATTGTTGATTTTCATATATTTTTTATTTTTAAAGGTCACCTAAAGATTTATCAGCTCTAATGATAAAAAAAACTCTTGCAAACTTTTTAAAAATCAGTGTATTACATATGTACAGAAAAGTTTACAAATCTTAAACATAGTCCTAAAGATTTTTTTTTTTAATGACTACACTCATATCACCATCACCCTGGTTCAGACACAGAATGCTATCAGCAAACAGAAGCCTCCCTTTCATCATCTGCCTGTCAATATTTTTTCAAAGATAATCATTCGTATAACTTCTACCACTCTTAATTAGTCTTGCCTGTTTTGGAATCCTATATAAATGAAATCATAAAAAAATGTACTTTTATGTTTGTTTTTTGCTTTTTTTTTGGTTAAATGTATTTGTGAGATTTATTCGTATTATTATGCATAGCAGTAGTTAAGTTGCCTGAAGGAAAAAATAACCAAATGAATGAAAAAAAAATAACCAAATGAATGAAAAAATAGCTCCATGGCTTCTTATTTTCTTATGAAATGTTCTTTCCCACCATCCTCTCACTTATTTTTGTGCAAATATCAAGTTATATTATAAAACTCTAGAGGAAAGAGATATTTTCTATGCTTACCTTATAATCTCTATACAGTCCTGAACATCTGGTATATTCTCAAAAAATTTTCATTGATCTGAATGGAATGGTCAGGATTCTTAAAATTTCACCACTGAATGAATTAGAAAGAGAATTAGACTTGATACTAAAGGCCAATATTGACCTCAATATTGACAAGGCACTTAATTTTTTTATGCTTCAAATTTATTCACCATCAAGCAAGAATATTGCTTGCCTTGCCCTGTTCAGAAATACAGTGCAGATTTAATAAAAGCATGTGCAAAATTACTATGTTATGAGTAATTAAACAAATTCTTTATAAATGTTTTATTAATAAATGAAGCATTGAGATTCTGACTCAAATTTTAAAAGTTAACATAATCTATGACTGTCATTTCCTGCCAAATTTGTGCCTGAATCTAATTGGGCAGGTGGCAAAAATAATCAGGCTGTGCTGTGTTCATCAATAAACATGTCATGACAGGATGTAGGTGTCATGATGGAGAAGTGTGGAAAGTAAGAAAGAAGTGTGAAGTCCAATATGAGGTTTGTGTGGTAGTTCATGAAATATAATCTTATTATAAAACATTATCATAATACCAATTCAAGCATTATAAATTTTTATTTATTTTTTACTATATATAGAGTAAAACTTACTCTTTCTTTGATGTAGAAGTTGCTTTTAGTTTCATTAATTTTCTCTGTTTACCTAATTTTGAGTTGATTTTTTCATTTTTATCATTATAAGTTTCATCTTTTTATTAATACAGAAGTTAGTTTGCTTTTTCTTGAAGTAGAAGCTCAGAACATTAATTTTCAGCATTTTTTTCTAATAAAACATTTAAATATATAAACTTCTAAAAACAACTCCAGCTGTATTCCATAAATTTTGTACACTGTATTTTCAATACCGTCTATTGTAAAATATTTTCCAATGTCCCTTGAACTATCATTTTTACTCGTGAATTTTATAGAACTACAATATTTAATTTCCAAATATTTGAGGAATTTCCATATATATTTTGTTATATCTAATTTGAATTTTGATGTTATTGTAAATAGTATGGGTTTGTTTTATTTTCCAACTTTTTATTACTAAGATAAAAATCCAATTGAATTTTGTAACTGACCTTTATTCCAGTCACTTCACTAAACTCAAATATTTTAGTCACCTTTTTTTTCTAGATTTCTCAAGATTTTCTGTGTTCATATTGTTATCTGAAAATACAGTTTTACTAGATTTTTTCCAATTTGTATTCCTTTTATGTAAGTGTCATAGACCACATTTGGTATAATTTTCATTCTTTTAAATTTGTGTATTGTATTTTATGGCCTTAAGTATATTATGAATATTCCATATACTCTTGAAAAGGACATGTATTATGTCATGGTTGGATGGTGTGTTCTCTAAATGTCAATTAGGTCATGTTGGATAATAACATTACATCTCCTAGATTATTTCTGATTTTTTTTTTCTAATTTATCTATCAGTTGCAGAGAGGAGTGCTATAGTCTCTCTCATTCTAATTGTGAATATATTTGTTTCCTTTCAGGTCTGTCAGCTTTGCTTCAAATATTTCAAAGCTGTTTTCTTCACGAATACTAGGATTGTTATGTCTACTTGATTAATTAATCCTTTTATCTCTGTAAAATGTTTCTTTTTATTCGTGATTATGTTCCTTTTTCTAAATTTGACTTTGTCTCACATCAACATAGTTAATTAAGCTCTCTTATGTTTAGCGTTTGCATGGTATAGTGTTTTTCCCCATTTTTTCACTTAATTTATTGTGTTTGTATCAAAAGTACATTTTTCACTTTTCTTAATAAATATAATTTTATGTTGTTTCTCATTGTCTGAAAACAACTGTGTCATGAATTTTCTATTTGTTTACATTTGAATCATACGTCTAGTACAAATATTTCCTTGTGGCTGAATTTCTTCTATTTATTTTTCTCCTCTGGTTGTTGTGTACATGTACATGGCATTTAGTCTATACATGTTGTCACCTTAATGTTAATGACTATTAGATGTAACATTTTTCTTATCTTTTGGCAATATCCCATTACCATTGAATAACAGTGTGCATTCTGTTTTGTGATTCTAAGTGGAATGGGTATTGCTCTTATATAAATGACAAGTATCATTAAAATTCATTTGTAAAAACCTTTAAGGACTAAAATACATATCTGTATATTTCAAATATGAGACACGATATGGATGAGTGTCTCAGCTCTTCCAATCATGAAGTACAGGCAAAAGAAGCATAGCATTTTTTAAACACAATGGCACATACCTCTAACATTGAATTATAAGTTGATGATTAAAAATTGCTAGCACCTGGAGAGGAAAAAAATAGCATAGATGATAGAGGCTCTGTTCATCCCTCTGGTGACCAATTCAAAGTTGAGATGGAAACAAGGAGCAGCAAGGAAAAAATCACCTGGGATCTAGATGAAAAGCCATAGAACCATGGAGAAATCCAATAAATCACCCTGCAACAGCACAAGGTAGGATTGGGAGAGGACACAGGGCTACCAGGTCTCCAGCTGCTGAGTGAGATAGAGGCTGTGGCAGTGGCAGTGGCAGAAGCCTCTTAAAGGGGCCATGTCCATGAGCTGATTTTTGGGGTGACGGACCTGCTTACTCTGAGCACCAGGGCTAATTGGGCTGTGCACAGGGGCACCAGAGACTTACAGGAGACAGTGTTGGAGTGAGGGCCAAGGCAAGACACTCTATACAGAAGTGCCAGCGGTATCCATTGTTTCTTATTGAACTCTCCTTCCTCCCAGTGCATGGACATAGTGCCGCCATACCAATGATCATCAAACTAGATAACAGAAGTCACTCCACCCAGAGGATTCCCTGAAACCCTCTCCCCCAGTTCGCAGTCCCACCCAAGCCATATCAGGTATATCCTCAGCGAGTCAGGTGTTCCTTGTGGAGCAGTGCCTAGATTTACATTGGAGCCAGCTGGCCTCGGTTTCTGGTGTGGCCTTTTGAAGCAACTATAAGCGTACCATCTGAGGATTGCTTGCTGAATCTTAACGAAGGGACCTGGAGGGGCACAGGCTTGGGCTAAATTTGGCCTGCGGCTGAACCCCTCTCAGGACTGTGCCACTGGACACCTACTTCACAAATCCACCCTAATAAGGGCGGGAGACTTAGGAGCTTTGCTTAGTACATAGAAACAGACACAGAAAAGCAGCCAAAATGGGAAGACAAAGAAGCAGAAACCATATGAGAGAAGAGAACAGAGATCCAGATATAATGGAGTCAAGCAATCTAACACAAGCAGAGTTCAAAACACTGGTTATTAATATGCTCGATGAACTTTTGGGAAGTGTAGATAAATTTAGTGAGAACTTCAACAAAGATAAAAAAAAACATAAAAATGGAAATGGAAATTATAAAAAGGAACTAATCTGAAATGAAGAACACATTATCTGAGATGAGAAATATACTAAATGGAATAAACAAAGGGATGAAAAAAATAAAGAATCAAATGCCCTACCTAGAGAATAGGAAAGCCAAGGACACACAATCAGAATGGAAAAAAATAAGATCCCAAGACTATTAAAATAATTTAAGGAGCACATGGTACACTTTTAAGAGTATAAATACTTGTCTGATTGGTGTAACTGAAGAAAATCAAGATGTTGAACATCTGTTTGAAGAAATAATGATGGAAAACTTTCTTAACCTAGTGAAAGAAATGTACTTAAAACCCCAGGAAGCTCAGAGAATTCCAAAAATCAAGGATCCAAAGAGGCCCACATCAAGAAACATCATAATTAAAATGCCAAAGGTTAAATACAAAAAAAGAATAAAAGCAGTAATAGAAAAACAGATAGTTACTTATAAGGGAATATCCATAAGAGTGGTAGTTGATTTCTCAAAAGAAACTATGCAGGACAGAAGGGCTTGGCAAAATAAATATTTGACAGGATGAAGACCCAGGATCTACAACCAAGAATAATTTATCCATCAAAGCTATCATTTAGAGTTGAAGGACAGGTAAAGAGCTTCCTAGACAAAAATAAACTAAAGGAATTTATCACCACAAAGCCAGTATTACAGGAAATGCCGTAGAGACTTCTTTAAGAAGAAAAAACGTGTATCAAAAACAGGAATAAAGAACGGTAATAGCTACATTCCTATCAATAAGTACCTTAAATGGAAAAGAATTGACTGCTTCGACCAAAAGATGGAGTGTTGGGAACCCTTTGTAAGGAATTATCAGTTCCTGGAACCCCGAAGGGAGGATAAATATCAGTTCCCAAAATTCCAAGGGAGGAGAAGCATCAGTTCCTGAAATTCCAAGGGAGGAGGTTTCTCTTGGCTTTATGTTAATCCATGTTAATCGCAGCTATTGTTTCTGGATACTTGTGGTTTTGTTTTGAGCAGTTTGTTACTTTGTTATGAGCAGTTTGTCACGTACTCAAGCTGTATAAGCATACGGTGCTAAATAAACTCGGTGCTGCAGCTTTGACTGTATGCCCTCCCGAGATCTTCTTCTCTTCTCTTTTTTCCTAACCCTCGCTCCCCAATCAGGACTGTTCGACTCCATCCAGCGGGTTTTGGCAATGGAGTGGCTGAAGGAATAAGAAAACAAGACTCCTACATATGAAAAGGAAGAGGATGGAAAAGATATTGCTGTGATGCACCTAGAAGGTATTTAAGTCGGACAGAAAAAGATAAACACTATGACTTCACTTATATGCAGAATTTAAAGAATAAAAAGAACAAACTAAACAAAAACAGACTCACGAATATAGTGAACAATTTGGTGATGGACAGTGCGGAGGGGGATTTGGGGGAATGAGAGAATGGGGTGAAGGGTTAAAGAAGTACAAATTAGTAGCTGATGGATGGTCACGGAAATGGGGAGCGTGGCATAGGGAATGAAGTTAGCATTAATACATTGGCTAGGTGGAGGGTCAAGGGAGGGAGGGAGCAATTGGAAGGATCATTTTACAAACTATATAGATGTCTAACCAATGTACTGTATACTTGAACTAATTAAAATAAATAAATTAAAAATAACTGCTAGCACCTAACTCCAAATAGCAAACTAAATGATTAAGCATACAGTTAAATGTTAAAAATTTTTACATATGATATTTGGATACACAGAATAAAGTCTCAGTTATAAAAATTTCATGGAATTTATATTAAAAATCTGTGATAAAATGTGATTTCACTTATATGTGATATCTAAAAAATAATATCAGAATCAAACTCATAGATACAGAGAACATTTTGATGGTTGACAGATAGGAGGGGGCTTAAGGGATGGGTGAAAAAGGGAAGGGGTTAAGAAGTACAAATTGCCATTTACAAAATAGTCACAAGGATGTAAAGGATAGCATTGGAAATATAGTTAATATTGTAATAAATATGTATGGTGTCAGATGGGTACTACCCTTATGGGAATGATCACTTCCTAAGTTATATAAGTGTCTAATCACTATTCTGTGTACCTGAAACTAATATAGTGTTATATGTCAACTGTAATTAAAAAATAAAAATATATTTTAAAAATGAAAATAATTTACATATAAATTTTAAATAGATCAATAAAATTAAAAATCTGTGATAGCAATTTTACTAAGACATAATATAATTACATATAATTTATGGCTTAACATGGTTTACATTACTATAATTAGATATGTTGAATTCCACGTAAGCATGACAGCATGGTTTTTATATTTTGTAATTCTCCTTTTTAATGAGCTAGTGAATTTATCCTATACAGATCTTATTTTTCAAATGTGTGCCTTAAACATTAAATTACATTTTTCTTAATTTTAATAAAAGTTCTTAAATAATTTTCTAATGTTGAAAATTCCAGTAATTTATTTTTCATTTCTTTCATCTTCTTTATATATTATACAATACTCTTTGTCGTCTTTGTGTATCATCTATAGCATTCTTTAAATAGTCAAAGTTGGTTTCTTTCCACCCTGAAACATATTTCTAGGTTACTTCACAAGAAACTAGTTGGCAGTATACAAACACATATAGATAGACATAGATCATTATTTTAAATTTCACCTATTAAATTACACCAAATTTTACTGACTATACGTATTATTACAAAAGTTATCTGTTGTGAATTAACTACTATCTACCATCAACAAAGAAAATACACATAAAATAGGTAATTGAACCTTTTAATTTTGGACACAAAGTTTCTTACATAAGTGTGTCTGTATTTCACCTTGAGCCAATAATTTTATGGGAAAATAAACTGTGTGTGGGAATATACCAAAAGTGTTGGGTGAAGAGAATTTAAAAAAAAAAAATTTTATTTTGAATATGTTTAACTAGAAGTTTTAAACACTATTATTACTGTAAAGAATACCACCTACTATTTTATAGTTTTTCATAGTTACAGAAGACTTCTTAATGAATAAAATTCTGGAGATAAACCGAAAACCTTTATGTGCCCCAAATGAACTCCATTTTCTTCCTTTTCTCCCTCCTTTAATTCTATATTTATAATTCTCGTGCAGATTTTTTTTAAAACTGGTTCTTGTGACATACCTGGGATACTTAAAGGCGATATTTAAAAGTGAAATTGCCAGTGTAGATTATGTCCATCTTCATTATTTCTAAATATAACCAAAGTGATTATACAAATTTACATGATCACCAGCAATAGAGTCAATAGAATATTTTTTCAGATTAATTTTAATGGTAATAAAAATAAAATTAATATTTTACTAGTCATATTTTGTTTGTTTTATATTTTATATGGGGAATGTAAGTGGTATATTTATATTTGTTTTAAGTCTAGGGCTGTTTCAGGAAAACAAATTATTTTATGGTACGTGCTATTACAGTTATCTAAATCTTAGTTATTAGCAGTTAACACCTGGTCATCTGTTCAGAGGTCATAGTATAAAATTTTCCTCCAGGCTATGTCGTTTCTATTTCTTTCATAAATCTCTATAATAACACTTTTCTAGAGACTACTAGCTACATTAAAAGTACCCTCAGATCACTTTAGTTTTTCATGGTAAATTTCAAACACAGCAAGTGGAATGTTTCATACTGCTGAACACAGTCTGCTGACTTCCCAGTATCATACTACATTTCCTTCATGCTAGGTTTCTCATTTGATTTGTGTTTCTTTCAATCCTAGGTTGCTCCTGTGCTATCTTTGGTCTTCTGAGATGAATGTTGTCTACTCTTTCTGTATCATCCTCCCATGCATTTTAGGTACTGCAAAAGAAACATGATTAGAAGAACCTGAGGACTTTATTCCCAATTATAATCCAATCACACTGCATTTATGAATAATTTATCTATATTATCCAGGTCCTCTCTTGATATGATTAATCAGTCATTCTCAAACTTAGACATTTAAGTACAAAGGAGATAAATATCTGAACTCTTGATATTGCACCAGATGCCGGAGCCAGCCGGGCAGAGTCGAACAGTCCTGAGTGGGGGAGCTAGGGTTAGGAAAAAAAGACAGAGAAGAGAGAAAGATCTCGGGAGGGCATACAGTCAAAGCTGCAGCCTCGAGTTTATTTAGCACCGTATACTTATACAGCTTGAGTACTTGACAAACTGCTCGTAACAAAGTAACAAACTGCTCAAAACAAAACCACAAGTATCCAGAAACAATAGCTGCGATTAACATGAATTAACATAAGGCCAAGAGAAAAACTCCTCCCTTGGAATTTCAGGAACTGATGCTTATCCTCCCTTCGGGGTTTCAGGAACTGATATTTCCTTACAAAGGGCTCCCAACAACCAGACATTTTCTGAATACATATTCTTGAGTTTATTATTGTCTTAATTATAATTACTAAAAAATTAAATACATTATTTATATTAACATAATTGCAATTAAATATTTTGAAAGCTTTCAACTTTCTAAATATTTAAGTCAACCATCGATGCTCATAATACCAGCAAAACAACTCACTGTTATCATTCTCTATGACCCACATACTTGTCCTTATTAAGTATGTTAGTTCAAAAAGAAGATATTCAATAAACTCTCATACACTGGTAGACTAGACTATCATCACATATTAAACAATGTAGCAAGCCATTATTAAATTATTACAATGATCCTATTAAAAAAAGTGAATAGATATTTAAAAATGTCTTTTGTACAACTCTACTGTTCAGGTGTTTCTTATGTTTCCAGATAAGTAATCTGTACTTCAAACTCTTAGCCACTACATAATGTAGTTAATGATTTCTAGCATGGGCTCTGGAGCCTGATTGCCTGAAAGATGTTTTGGCAATACCTAACGAAACTACTTACGATCGATGACTTTTTTTTCCATCAATTTCACTTCCAAAAATCTATCCTAAAGATAAGCCTCACACTACATGAAAATGCATATATACACATGATTATATATTCCAGCATTATTAATAATTGCAAAATACTAAAAACATTTTAAATTCTCATTTTTAGGAGAATGGTTAAATAAGTTGGTACATTTACACAATGAGATAATAGACAAATGTTCTTTGAAATGATATAGAGGTGATTTTTATGACATGCTGTAACGTGAAAGAAACAAATTGCGAAAACATGGATGATGTCCTGCCCTTTTTGAAAAAAAGAAGGGGATATTTAAAAAATGCATCTATCTTCTTGTTTATGTAAAATAGTTACAGAAAAGGAAAAACATAAGCTCAATAAATTTGTTGCCTATTGGAGGTAACTGGGAAAGGGGTGGAAAGTAGAAAACCCTCTTTCTCTGCCTCTATTAAGAATAAATGTGATTGCTTTTAAGACGTATCTGGGCAGTCTAGGATAATCTCTTCATCTCATTAACCTTAATGTAATCACATTTGGTCCTATAAAGTAACATCTATATGTTCCAGGTATTATAACATGAGTATCTTTTGTGAGACAATTTTTCAGCCTCCTGCAACATTAAGTCCATACCAATGCAAATAATTAAAATAAATAAAATAGGGAGAAGAGACAACTCTTCATTAAAGATTATTATTTTTTTAAATGTAGAAGGAATGAAAGAAATAGAAAATCATCATAGGCAAACAGTATAGTAATGATTGTTAGAAAAAAAATCCCACTGATAATATGCTAAAATCAGGGAGCAAAGTTTTGAGGAAAAAAATGTTCTTAAAATATTTGCCTATAGCATCTATCTTATTTATTATGGAGTGAAAAATAGTAATTATTCTGTGCAGATATGCATCAGACACCACTATAACCAGAGATCAAAGTTAACAACACCAATACTAAGACATATCAGCATGACATACCCCCAATATCATGCACCAAGAAAGACAATACATTTCCATGGTATTCTTGTCAAAATGTATAATCTCAATATAATCATGAACAAATATCAGACAACCCCAAATTAAGGAGCATACTCCAAAATAACTGCCTAGTACTTATCCAACATCGTAAAAGACAAGGAAAGACTGAAAAACTATCTCAAATTGAAAGAAACATACAGAGACACACAATCAAATGTAATGTGGGATCCTAGATTGTTTTCTGGAACATAAAAGGATAATAATGAAAAAAAAAGGTGAAAACTGAATATGAACTGTTTAGTTAATAGTTTTATGCCCCTGTTAATATTAAAGGAAGCTTGGTGAAGCATATATGTGAATGTTCTACACTAGTTTTGCAATATTTCTCTAAGTCTAACATTATTACAACATAAAGAGTTTTTTTAAAGGAATGATTCAGCTCTTTATATAAATACATTTCAGTGAGCCCAACTGTTTGGTCAAAAGACATGCCAAGGGGACCTAACTTCTGCCCATTAGCCATTTTGACATAGCAGTAGTATGATTTACACTTTTGATGTGCTACATTTTAACAAAGATCCCACTGCCATCCTATTCTCACTCAAATAAATGGATGGATGGATAGATGAATGGATAGATGGATAAGTAAATAAGCAAGCAAGTAAACAAAACAGAACAGTTTTTGTTGCCAAGCAATATTTAAAACAGACAACCTTATCTCATTGTTGAGTCCATTACCAGAACTGTTATTGATATTACCAAATTCCTCTTTAATTTGAAGAGATAGGCTAAATGTCCATGGAGACAAACCCATTTCTAAGAAATTTATAATAATCATTTTATGATTTTTTTTTACTGATTATCAAAGTAATACATGTGCGATTTATAAAATATATATTTTTTTAATTAGTAGAAATGGACTGTCTCTTCTTACCAGAATTAATCATAGGAAAGGTCAGATGTGTGTGTGCTGCTTGTATCCATTGGTAAACAAAAACTAACAATGCATTTGTTTTAATATCACCCCTGTCTCAAAACGGTCACAATTATTTCAATAGTGTCTCTTCAAATAGATCTGCTTCAATCAAGACCACGTGTTTCTGACCACATGTTATCGTTACACAGTTTTTCGGGAAATCTTTCAAGGGACAAGTGGAGACAGAAGTTTCCTCTGTGTTACACTCTGTGTCTCTCCTCCTGTGTACCACAGTACTATTGGGTACTGTCTACAAGAGCCATTCTGTTTCCAAGCACATGCACCTTTTTCACTGCCACCAATCACCCATAAACTCTTGGACCCTCAAGAGAGAAACAAAGCTTTCTGTCATGGTGCATCTCTCCTTACACATTTATCTCTGAATATCGATTTAGCAGGTGGTAAAAATTAAAGAAATCGTTCTGGGCTCTTGAATCTCGGGTATTGACTGGATGGTCATTTATAGTCTGAAAGAGGAGTAATACCATAAAAGTACCCAGGACCTTAATGCAAAAATATCCATCAAAGTGGCTGTCAGGTTTCCTTAGGACCTAACTACTTTATAATGAACACATAGCTTTAACGGTACATTTTCAGAGAGTTAGATGTCAGACCAAAGTCTACAAAAGAATCTGGTCATTGTCCCTTAATTTTAATGCCATATTTAGCAACTATTGCAATCTACTTTGTGTATTCTAAATTCTCTGGCTGATGTTATTTCCAAGGAGCAAAACTAATGGAGTTACTGCATCAATTCAAAGAAACACTCTTTTATAATCATATAATTTAATAACACTTGAATATTCAGTTCTTGCCATATATAATTTACATCATGATTTCAAGTAACTTGTTTTACAATCTTCAGGCCAAACAAATGATCTCCTAAAAAGCATTGCAAGGGCTTTTCTTTTCTTTCTTTTTCTTTTTCTTTTTTTCTTTCTTTCTTTTTTCTTTTTTTTTTTGCCAAGTGCAAACTTGTCATTAAATATATTTTCTAGTACATGCTTTAGTAATACACTGTCTAAACTCATATTCTAGCTGTACTGTGCTACAGTGTAATATGAAATCAGTTTATTGGGCTCTTTTTATAACTCTTTAAAATTCAGAATTCACCTGACCCAGTCAACTGTGTGCCAGGGGTACTAAACTACACTTCTAGAGATTAAGGATTTCCTCAAGGTCATACGGCTGACCAGACACAGAATCTAGATCTTTATTTCAAAATCTCTTCTCTTTCCCTTGCCATTGTTTTTTATTTTCACATAAATTGAAGGCCTGTGGTTGGTATATTTTTTAAGTGAAAAAAATGCAAAAAAAAAAGAAAGAAAGGCAAATGAGATTATTTTCATGCAAACGGTATCCAGTTTCTTCTTCAATAAGTTTCCTCAACAAACTAGAGCAAACTCTCTCCCTTTACAGAATGTTAATCTATGTTGGAAAGTCCTTAAATCTCTATCACACTCTGAGGTCTTCCAGAATACAAAATGGGTGAGAAGGCTTTCTTTTGAAATCCAAATAAGTACTGTTGATTGTTGCCTTGCCAATACACACAAGGTATTCACAGACAACCAGAGTAAACTCATTTCTAAAATATAATGTCTGGCATAATGTTTCACATTATTAAAGGGAGGTAAAAGCAAGAAATAAACATCCAGGCAAATTTTACCAAAGCATTGATCTTTTCATTTTCAATGTTTAGTGGCATTTTCCAAAAATTATGTGAGGGAAGGATTATTAAAAGCTACACAATTTACTCATAATAAGATGCATATGACTGTCTTAGATTAATGAGATTCAGTGTCTTCTTTTTTAAAGGACATCTATAGTTCACTGCTTCTACCTTATGTGGGTTGGGTATAATTTTTTTTTTTTAAATACAGGATTTTATTCTAATATATATGCAATAAAGGTACAATAAAAAACCCAATGTTGTGGTAAGCAAATACTTCCTGGGGAATAGGCTGTCCACTTCTTTGCAATAAATACATGTTTGGACAGAAAACTTTACTCAGTGGGTTTCTGACATCTGGGATATGTTAGTTCATTTAATATGGACATGCAGCTTACTGTCATGGAGGAGTTTATGCACCAAACCATTCATAAGAGTTATATTATTCCTTAAAGTGAAATAAATATATATAATGTTTCATTGAAGATCTTGATATGGCAAATGTAAATTTTCCATATTTATTAGCCATTTCAAAGTGTGGGGAAAAAAAAACAGCAGCTGTAATTGTAATGGTAGATTCAGTTATAATAAAGAGAGGCTTAGACAGAATGTGTAGGAGCCGACCTAAAGATTTAAAATTTATCAGAACATGATAGAAGTTCTCATTAAACAGTTTGAGTTATTTATGATGAACAAACTCCAGTAATTTTTGTTCACATTATGCTTCATCATGTTGCTCCAATTCCTGTCAAATGCTTCTGGCTAGTTTTGATCTGAAAAGTGTTTTATCAATGTCCCTTTTAACATTTTCCACATTCTTAGCAGAAACCTAGACTTATTAAAAGATTACATTTCTACTTTTAGTTTTTTACAGAAGTTTAATGTTTGGATTCTAAGACGTCTCTGTCTAAATTTGCAACATTGACACCTTTTTCTAATCTATCCCATGAAAAAAAAATCAATCAGTTGAATTATAGTTCTCTTTACAGTAAAAATGTATTATTAAATTCATGAGACTCCATTGTGTTATAAGAAACCATATATCACTTAGGTTGCTTTCATATCTTGGTTACCATGAATAATGCTTCAATAAACATAGGAGTGCATGTATCTTTTCAAATTAGTGCTTTCATTATTTTTGGATAAATACCCAGAAGTGTGTCATATGGTATATCCACTTTTAGTTTTTTGAGGACTCTGCATACTGCTTTCCATAGGGTCTGCACAAATTTATGCTCCCACCCAACAGTACACAAGGATTCTCTTCACATTCTCGCCAACACTTACTGTTACTTATTTTTTTGATAATAGCCATTCTGACAAATGTGAAATGATATCTCACTGTTGTTTTGATTAGCATTTACCTGATGATTAATAATGTTGAGCATATTTCCATGTGCCTGTTTTCCATCTCTATGTCTTTGGAGAAATGTGTATGTAGTTACTTTGCCCATTTTTTTATTTGAATTTTTTAAAAATATATTGAGTTGTATGAGTTCTTTATATATTTTGGATACTGATTCCCTTTTGAATATATCAGCAGATAAATGGATATAAAAGATGTGGTATATATATATAATGGAATATAACTCAACCATTAAAAATAATGAAATTATACCATTTGTGACAACATAGTTGAGTTTTGAGGGTATCATGAAAAGTGAAATAAGTCAGAGAAAGAAGCAAATATGATAAAGCATTATTTACATGTAGAATCTTTAAAAAAAAAAATGAACAAACAAAACTGAACAAAACCAGACTCATATACATGGAGAACAGAGTAAATGATTGCCAGAGGAAAAGTTTGAAGGGATGAGTGAAACAAGTGAAAGGCATCAAGGTGTACAAACTTCCAGTTAGTTATAAGATAAACAAGTCTTGAAGATGTAATGTACAGCACAGGGAATAGAGACAATAATATGGTATCAAGTTTGTATAGTAACAAATGGCAACTAGACTTTTTATAGTGATCATTTTGTAATGTATAAAAATGTCAAATTTCATGTTGTATACCTGAAATTAATATGATACATATCGATTATATCTCAATAAAAATCCAACCATATATCATATCTATATTCATCTGTATAGATATACCATTTATAAGCAAACATGTAGATAATTAGATTGTGTACTCACATCTTATACAGCGTGGTGTATTAAGGATAGTATTAACCTTAGCATCAGAGATTTTAAATCAAATCTCAACTTTACCACTAACAAGCTTTATAAACTTGGGCTTTATTTATCTGTTTATTCATTTATTTTACCAATTCAAGCATCAGATTGTTATCTATAAAAAGTTAATAATGCATAATGTGCAGAATTGTTCATAGGCTTCAAATGGAAGGAAGAAGTGTCTAGAACAGTGGCTGGAGCATAATAGAGATTAAATAAGCCCATTTCCCCATTTCTTCCTTTCTTCTGATAATGTGTAGCCTACAAGATTACTATTGTACTCACCAAATATGTTTTTACTTGACTTATTAATCAGTTAAATACACGTAAATTGACCAACTTCAAGTAAATTTTAAAGGCATTTTCATAAAATAATTAAGAAAAATGTGATCTTAATTATTCAAATCAGCTACTAACATTTAATCAATAATTACTGTGCACTGTCAGGAGTTGAATGAAGTAAAAAGAACATAGTGACATATACATACACAGACATATATATGATTATTCAACATATGTAATATCGCTTTTTATATTTACTCATGTATTTTTTAATAAAATAAAAAAATTAAGATGACCTAACAATGAAATTCTTATTACAGTGTTTTTGTTGTGAAAAAGTGAAAATAATCCAAATATACATTTATGTACAGACACAGAGAAAAAAACACGAAAGAATTAGTAGAAAGAGGAAAAAACAAGTTTTTTCATAGTGTGTAGAGAATAGAGTCAATTTATTGCTACATTTTTTGTTAAAACTAAGAAAAAATATATAGAAAATATGTATAGAATAATTTACAAGGTGAGCTGAGAACAGTTCTTAGAGTGGGGAGATAGATTACTAGGAATTTATCCTTACTATAATATCAATTTCTCTAATACTTAAACTTTGTATTGCATTATATATTTTAGTATAAATATTATCTATAAGAAAAATATGATTTTATATGTCATTGAGGCACATAACCAAGGTAATTTAACTCTATCTCACTCAGTTTTCTCATCTGACAAATTATTTCTCATCTGGAAATTATTTGAAATAATGCATGGTAGACCACTCTATAATGCATAGCACTATCTCATAATTTGAAATCTGAAGATGGATTTGCTTTGAATTATTGATAAGATTATCTTGCCCACTTGTAATTCCAGGTGGAAGACAGTAGAGCAAATAGCTCTTACAGAGATAAGACATAGCCTTCTTTAGTATCCAGGTTAAACTCCTTCAGAGTTATCTTAGTATTGCGAAATAATCTTAGTCAGTATTGCAAAATAATCTTACTCTTTCAAAAAAAGCTTTTTACCGTGTTGCTGAAAATCTAAAAAAAAAGAAAACAGTCTCAAGCAACAATAGTTATCTGACTCTTTCTTTGCCAATTCAAATACATTATTCAAATGTAAGTAACTACCAGATTTTCATATTGACGATCTAGAGTACTGGAGCAAGATAGCCTGAGCCGCATATTTATCTAGTTATAAAGTTATCTAGAAAAACATAGCTAAACTCTGAAGGTCTGTGTCAAAGTAGATTGTCTCACAATGAATGTTGTTCTCTAGTTTTTCAGCAAAGAAAATGAAAAAATAAGACAGCAGGTGGCAGCTTTTTTAGCAGTATATGACAGATTGAAGCTGTTAGGACTTAATCAAATAAATATCATGTTAGTTGTACTAATATTTGCTGCCTTTCACCCAAAGAAATTTCCATAATTATTATCATGTATTTACATCACCAAATGAAGTTCCATATTTGCATTGTGGTTTAAAATGCATACTGATTGTGATTTGATTAGTCATTAGCATACCAAATATGGAACATCCAGGCTTTGATAAGGTTGAAGGCTGGATTTCATTGACCTCAAACTAAATGATTTGTATCTTTTAAAAAAAAAAAGTGTACCCATGAAGACATCCAGTATGTACATTTCTCATATTTGCTTCTCCATGAATGACAATCTATGTTTATAACATAAGATGTTCCGTATACCATTTCAGTAAGCAGTGCAAATCTTTCATATGTACCATAAGCTGTCTATTTTTAAGTACATCTCAGTTATGCTCAGAAAATAAATTATAGCTTTTTAAATGAGAGTGAAATTTGAAAATTTTTAAACTTGGTAGTATTTAGATCTGCAATATCTTATAATTTGCTATCCAGTTTTTTGTTTGTTAGGTTTTTTTTTTTTTTTTTTTTTTTTTTTTTTTTTTTTTTTATAACTGGAAGATATTAAAAACAAGCTATTTAGGAAAAATTTGAGAACAAATTAAAACCTTGAAGTTATTAAGATGAAATTATGTTTTTAAATTAAATTCAATACAGCAGACAATTTTTGAATACTGACAACGTCCCATCCATATAGAAGTTTACATACAAAAAAAAAAAAAAGGAACAGAGAAAGAATACTAGACTTTGGAGTTTATCGTTCAGTAGGGAGGCTCCATGTGGCAATACTGATCAGATAAATCGCTATGATTTATCTCACACTTATTTTTATATACAGTATTGTTACTACTACTAAAATATCAATACTAATAATAGTAATAAAACAATTTCAGAATGCTAAATATGCTTTAGGCATCATTTGAAACACTCTAAGCATTAATTTGTTTAACCTGTTCAGAGGCTTATGTGGTTACATGCTCTTATTATGGAAGAGAAAACCAAGACTTAGAGATGTTGCTTAGGGCACAAAATGGCAGGGTTTGTTTGGTATCAAGATCCTATTGAGCATAGCAACTCATAAAATTATAAATAATATATATAATACATGAAAAAATATGATATGTTCTGCAAGATAATTCAAGTAAAGGATGTTACTGCCAAAATGTCAAGAAGCTTGGGGGGTTCGTTTTATTTATCGTATATGCCAAGTTCCTACAGCTGTGTCTTGTAAATAAAAGATGTTCAATAAACATGTATGAAATTGAATTATATTTCAAGCAAGAAGGTTTGCATTCATTAGGTGTGTAGGTTAGGGTGGAAGTTGGGAAAGGATTCAGATGGCATGAGAAGGAAGTTTTGAAGGCCTCTTTGGTATCCAATGGTTGCTGAGTTCCTTCTCATCAAATCTACTCACTGCAGGCTTCCTGATTATAAACAAACCAATCACTTTTTGAATACTCTTCATGTTAAAGGGACCTCTAAAATTACTTTGTGAATGTAGTAAAACTTGATCAGTATACTTAGATGCAGAGCAAGAACATGCCATATGTGAGAAACAATAAAATGTCAGTGCTCAGAAACTTGAAGGGCTATATGATTGTGCTTATGGCTGGCATTAATTAAATTACTAGAGTTGAGAAGTTTGAGAAACTGTGAAGTGATTGAATTATATCCTATATCCATAAACTTCACAAGAGACAAGGCAAAGAGTGAAAATGTAGACCAGGTGCAGATATCACTGAAAAAAGAGGAAGAAATGTCTGGGTAGCGCAGTAAATGACTATATTAATGCAAAGCAAGCAAACCTTATACATATGAACTAAAGAAAAGAAGGGGATGGAATTGATTGAATTCTCGTCGCTTTCTGGGAGTAAAGGAACGTGTAAATGCTTTCTGATACTATGAATTCCTGGGGAGCACATTGAACACCCAGGTACCATCTGTTTTATGTTTGTTTGTTTTGTTTTGTTTTGGTTTTGAGGGGGGCGGTAAAGAAATAGAAGTGATAAGTGATGTTTAAGGGACAGTCTAAAAATAAATTTCTTCATCGTGTATTTACTGATTTAGTGCCTACCCCAGTCTCTTTGCCAGGCACTATGGAAGTAGGAATGTTTCTATTTTCAAAATAACCATTCCAAAGGAACAATTAAGAAACAAGTAAAGGAACAGATACAAATTTGATGTTTGATGAGAGTAGGATTGAGGAGTTATTATCAAGCAGGGAGACAATATTGGGAAGGGGGAATCAACAAAAGCAGGTAACAAAGTTTGAGAAGTATGATGATATAGGATGGAGATGTTGCAACAGAAAATAGAAATGTAAAATTTAAGAAATGTAAAAAAATTATATTAAGTAAAGATCAGTCAGACTAATTTTGATATTTGGATAGCTACTAGATATAATCATGAAATTATTAGCTAGCAAATACTTTTTATAAAAGTGAATCACTCTGGAACAATTTAATTTCTCCATGACAGTGAGAGCTTAAAAAGAGCTAGACATTTAATATACATAGGTTTTAGTAAGGCCTCTGATATAGGTTCATATGCCATTTTTCACCAAGAAATCTTTAATATTTTGTAAGGTCAATGTATAACTGCAGGAATTCAAACCCATAGATGTTGACCAATGATTATGTGACAAACTAGGTTTACATATTAAAAGCTGTCCCACTGTGGTCAGTTCTAAGGCCCAGTATTTTTCATACATTTAATTAGTGATTTGTACTATTGCCTCACCCTCCATCTTATAAAGCACACTATCTGTTCCCATCTTGGAATATTGCCAAAACTATAAAGCACAAAAATGAAATTCAAGTGTTCCTGGTTAATTGGGAACAGATCCATCAAAAGTGTGAATTAAACCATAGGGATACATCCTCTCTATTTAGGGACTGAATGTTAGCTACTTGAGTATTAAGCATTAGCACACTAGCATAGCCCCAATAGAAAATCACTAAAGACAAGATAACTCCTTTACTGACTACAATGAATTACAACAGAAGTCCAGTTTATTAAGAGCATCCACAATGCCTGCTATGTCTTAATTGAAGCATTGCTTCATTCTTTTTGTTTATTTAAAAAGGGTAGAATACAAATTCCCCAGCAAATGTTAATTGATAGAATATGAAAATTAATATGTCAATTATTTTTTATTCTAAATAAATTTTTCACATCCCCTAGTTCCACATTTTGCAGAAAGTAAACATTTGAGCATTATTCGTTAAATGAATTAATAACTTGAAGAAAGAAGCTTAAGTGATAACAGATAATGACTAAAAAGTAAAATTCATTTGTTTCTATTAATTTACTTATTTAAATGGCACTTACTGTGCTTTTACTATTATCTAGATATGTGTTAGGAACTGGGAATACAGTAATTGAGCCCACTCAGATGGAGGAAACAACCCAGTTAAAAAAAAAAAAAGACAAAAACGAAAAGAAAGGAGAAGAAAGAAAGGAAGGAAGGAAGGAAGAAAGGAAGGAAAGAAGGAAGGAAGGAAGGAAGGAAGGAAGGAAGGAAGGAAGGAAGGAAGGAAGGAAGGAAGGAAGGAAATAAAGAAAAGAAAAAAAAATAGAAAACCAATAGGTACAATGATATGTGATAAATACTGGCAGAGCATTTTAAGAGAGCAGAGAAAAAGAAACTAAACTGAGGCAGGCATGGTAATCTAAGTTAAAATTTAAAACATTAACGTTTGAACTGAAGTTTCAAGAATGAGTTATTCTTAACTATGGTGTATATGTATGTGTATGTGTATGTGAGAGTGAGTGAGAGAGTATGTGAGAGTGTGTATGTGTGTATTGAGGGAGTTTTGTGGGTTTTTTTTTGTTTTTGTTTGTTTTTGTTTGTTTATTGCAGAGGAAACAGAATTGGCAAAGTCATATGAAGGGTTTTGCTAGGGATTTACAGACAATCCCTTTTTTTTTCTATAGAAGAAAACACTAGAGACAAGATGACTTAAATAAAATCAAATGGATTTAACATAGGCATAAGGATTTCAGTCTGTTTTAACTTAGGAATGGAGTGTTCATACAATATCGATCATTGTTCTGAGAGGTTATTAAAAATGGAATTTTAAAAAATCTATCTTTAGGACATCAGCAAAATGGCACAGTAAGAGATATCAACCTTTAATGCCTACAAAAGACAACAATGAGATAGCTTATCCACAAACAAAAATAGTGCTGGCAGGGGACCTACAGCAATATTGTGGAGTAAAGAAGAGAATAACGTTACATAAAGGATCACTAGGGGAGTTAGCTTAGTAGAAAAGTCTGGAGATTACTAGGAGCAAAGAAGAAAGGTGGGGCTAACAATATCAGCCATGTAGTAGGTGTCATCATGGTCCCCAGTTCCCTGCTCTATAGAAGACCACAGCAGCTTTTGCTTCTGAGAGTCTCAATAGCCCAATGACAGCTGTGGACTCTCCATAGCTTTTATAAAAGAAGACCTCTCAGTGTTTGTTAGCCTGGTCTCTAAAGACCCGCTCTGCAGGACACTGGTAACCTTTACCATGGAGATAACCAATAGTCATAGCCACTATGGACACCTCAGGGTAGGAGACGCTGCTGTGTCCACCCTTCCAAAAAGAGCTGCTGTTATGCTGCCCAGGGGTGAGGGCTCTCAGCAATCCCCCATCGTTGCTCATGCCCCAGATCCCATACTTGCAACTATTCTGAGCCCACACTTTAGATCCCACTCAGAGGCCACTGTGTGTCCTCATGTCCTCAAGATTCCAGCTCTCAGGCCACTCTGCATGCACCCACAGCCTTGTGTCTTCTTCATGCAAACGTGCATCTCAGGCACCAAAATTAACACTGCTGCAATATAATAATCATCCTGGATCCTAGAGCCACTGTCACCCCATGCAAGCTGCGCTCCAGACCCCAACTTCATGGCTGCTTGGTGTATACCTGCATTTCACACATCATCGCTGCTATGTGATAGCCAGTGCCCCCGACCCTGGAGCCACTCTTATTTTGCAAAAATTTGTGTTCCAGAAGATGGGTTCATGTCTGTTCCATAGGTGTCTATGAATCAGACAGGGTGCTCACAAGCTGGACCTAGCACTAACAAAGAGAACCTCAGCCATGACATCACTCATGGAAAAATAAAAGAGATCAAGTGATCCTCACTGCTTCAGACATCCTCACCTTTGATCACTGAGGGTCCCTAAAAATTTTGAGAAAACTGAAAATGAAAACACAACATACTGAAATGCATAGGATGTTACAAAAGTAGTTCTAAGAAAAAAGTTTATCTAATAAATGTCCACATTTGGAAAAAAGAAAGATTTTAAACTAACAACCTAACATTATACCCCAAAAAGCTAAAAAAAAAGAGTAAACTAAGCCTGAAATTAACAGAAAGAAAGAAATAACAAATACCAGAGCAAAAATAAATAAAATAGTGATCAGAAAAACAGTAGAAAATATCAATGAAGCTAAGAGCTAGTATTTTGAGAATATAAATAAAATTAACAAACCTTTAGCTAGACTGAGAAAAAGAGAAGTCTCAAAGTTTATTTAAATGAGAAATGAAAGAGGAAACATTACAACGGATATTGTAGAAATATAAAGAATCATTTGACTTCTTTAAACAATTAAATGGCAACGAATTGAATAACCTAAAAGAAATTAATACTTTTTGGAATCCTAAAAGTTATCAAGACTGAATCATGAATAACTAGAAAAGTTGAATAGACCTATAACTAGAAAGGAGATTGAATCAGTAATAAAACATCTCCCAATAAAGAAAAGCCCAGGAGCAAATGGCTGCATTGCTGAATTCTACCAAACATTTACAAAAAAAACTAACATCGATCTTTCTCAAACTTTTCCAAAATTTTGAAGAGTAAGGAGTACTTTCCAACCCATTTTATGAAATCAACATTACTCTGATCCAAAAACCAGACAAGGACACTACAAGAAAAAAAAAATGTAAGCCAATATTCTTAATAATCATGGATGCAAAAACTGTCTACAAAACACTAACAAATCAAATACAATAGCACATTAAAAAGAATTATACACCATGATCAAATCAAATTTATTCCTGGCATGCAAGGATGATACAACATACAGAAATCAATTAATGTAATACACCACATTAACAAAATAAGGATAAAAATCATATAACACTCTCAATGGATGCAGAAAAAGCATTTGAAAAAGTTTAACATTTTTTCATGATAAAACTCTCAACAAGCTAGAAGTAATGTATCTCAACATAATAAAGGCTATATAGGTCAAATTCACAGCTAACATTATACTCTCTGGTAAAAGCCAACAAGAAACAAGACAAGAATTCCTAATCTTGCCACTTCTATTCAATATAGTACTGAAAGTCCTAGCCAGAGCAATTAGGCAAGAAAGATAAATAAAAGGTATACAAATAGAAAGGAAGGAGTAAAATTTTCTGTTTGTAGCTGATTTGATCATATACATAAAAACAAATAAACAAACAAACAAAAAGAACTAATAAGTGAATTCAGTATACTGGCAGGATACAAAATTAACATATAAAAATCAATTGCATTTCTATATACTAACAACAAACTAAAAGAGAAATTAGGAAGAAATAACATTTGTGGTAGCATTAAAAACAATAAAATAATTAGAAATGAGTTTAACCAAGGAAGTAAAAGACATGTATATTGAAAACTATAAGACATTGATGAAAAAATGTCAATTATATCTCAGTTTACATATCTTTGCCCATATATCTACAAAAAGTAATTTAAAACCTAAAAATAATATACAAATTGTCCTCTTGCTTTGAAATAAAAAATACATGGTTTTGTTTAGGAATGAGAAAAAATATTTATTGAGCATTTATTTCATGCCTGGCATAAATTAAATATTTACACCTAAGTTACTTACTTTAGTCTTCAAAAGTTATCAGTAGTTTAATCCTATCAAAAGTTATTTTCTCTCTCATATGACTAATGCTAGTTATTAGGGGACTTTACTCCTTATTGTATTTATATTAAAAGTCAGGCTGAAAGAAGTTTTCGAGGTCATCGGTAAGAAGGCAACTTGGTAAATTGAGCTCTGGTTCTTCGTACTTCACACATTACTGTTGTTCACATTTAGAAGCAAGTCTCACAACTAAACCCGATGTCAAAAAACAATATAATGTAACTATGTGTCAGAAAGTGGGAAAGCTGAAAATATTTGGTGACCACAAAATGACAACACAGATTTCTTGATTCTTAATTTAAGATGATATCTAAATATAATCTGGATCAAAATGTTCAAATGTGAGTATATAAAACCCAGTGCATTAAACAAGTCAAATATTTTCTTAATCACAATTTTACATATTCATTATTTTCTAAAAGAAACAGGATTATAAAACTATTGAATGTTTTCTCAACAGTAATCTCTATTTTTATGATTGTATACTGCTTTAATAAAATGTAGCATTTACACCTGACAAAGTAAAAGAGAATAAAGTATTAATTAATAAAAAATAATGCAATTTTATAGAAGCTCAATATTCATAGCTTTCAGAAGTCATGGAGCTATTAGTTTATTTACTTTGGTTTATGAGGATGGTTGCCCGCAAATATGAAAGAGGGAATGATGAAAGAGATTGAGACACTGAGAGACTAAGAGACATAGAGAGAGAGATGTGGGTAGGAGAGAAGTAGGTTTTTATCGAGGGCAAAATCACACACACAAAAAATATAACAATGTGTGTGCTTACAAAGCTGAAATTTGATTAAAAGAGATACCATGACCTTTGAAGAGGAATTAGCTCTACAGAAGTGCTGCACAGCTCAAGGGTGTGGAATGGGGGCAGGGATACAGATGTCACTTTGAGCAGCAGAGCATCTAGTCTACTGCCCTGGCCACCTCCTCATTTATTGATATGACTTCTAGTTCCAGCCTCTTGGAGTCTCTGTGGGCTTCAGGGAGTCACTGAAGGGAAGGAGAAACAAAAGAAGATAGAGAATGGGAGGGGACAAGCAATGGACTTCTGATCAGCTTGATTTTGTGTCAGTTTTGACAATGGTATTTTTTATTAATAAAACATAAAAGTGGCTGGTATTGTAGTTGTTTTCGCACAGCCTCCTTAGGGTCATCTCACAGTCATAGTAAACACTGCCTCATAGGAACAGGGGAGTAAGGAGCGGTAACTAACTAAGTGAAAAATAAAGTACTTCCTTTAATTAAATTATGAGTAGATAGATAAATAAATAATTCAACCTTAAACTGCTAAGTCACAAAATAAGCAAGTTCCAGTTAGCACACTACATCTGTTCCTGAATCTTAAAACAGTTGAGACTTCAAAATTGCTGACGATTAGATGATGAACTCGTTAGGTATTAAACAGAGCGAATTGTTGTTAGAAAACAGAGAGCATTTCTTATCAGTGATCTTATTTCTCTCTCCATATGCTTAAGTCAGCTCAAGTAATTATTCATAGCATCAGCATCATATTTTGTTAAATGCACCTAATAACTTCAATGTGTAATTACTATACACTACATGCCAACTAGGAATAAGATTCCATATATATCTTCAAATTTGCAAATATATGTAAACATCTATATTGTTAATTACATTTATACATACTCATCTACATACAGGCAGTCATTGGAAAAATCATATACATATATTATAAATTTTTATAAACATATAAATATATACCCGAATTTCAATTTCTTTTCAGTTATAAGGAAGATAGTGTTCCTGAACTGGTTTTCAAATACAGGACGGAACCATATGGTAACATACTGAAGTGAATATCATGATCCTGGAATACATTATTTCTGACATCATAATGTATTTTAAAAGACAGCAGCTGCTAAATAAAATTATCACACAATATCTTGTGAAAGTATCATCAAGGCAATCCTTTTCCCTTTCACTCATATCCCTTTTAAATTGACTTTCATGTGGCTATATTTTTCTCTCTAAAGCTATCTTGATTTTACCTAAAGCAATTTAAGTGTATTTGGGAGTTTGGAAAATGCAATATATAATTTCTCTGGCTTCAATGGTCTCTGTTGATAATAAACTTAAAATTTAGACATATTTTCTATCAAAGACATTTTTAATATTTATGAATCTATGCAAATGGAAAGTCTCAAAAATCATTTAAGCTTTAATAAATCACATATATTCATATATGCAATAAACTACCTTTTAAAAGAATATAATTATGTTAAATTAAAATTGTTCTAGATAATTTGAAACACGATAGTCATGTCTATGGTTGATTAGATATTTGAGTTTCAAGGATAACTATGTATAAGATCATAGTGACTGCATAGCCACACAAAGAAAAAATTCTACTGCTCTCGTATTATATGTCAGCTTTGTCTTTCACATACTTACATTCTTTTAACTTTGAGAAATGTTCTTGTATATATTTGTGTACATACCCATATGTCCCCAGGCCCTAGGAATACTTTTCTTGGAACTGAAGCTAGTTTTTCATAGCTGCAACTCTGAGTAATTGGAAAAAATCACCCTGACAGAAAATCCCTTAGCTTATGGACATCAGCAATTACATCCATGATGACGTGACACAAAAAATAAAAATTCAGGAGACTAAAGATTGAGTGGTTTCGAATCCTCCTTCCAGAAACTAAGATTCATAATCTGATATCCTTCACAAATTTTTCTTGTGACCTATGCCAAATAGGTTAATTGTTTTATGCCTCAGTTTCCTTATTTGTGAAATATAGTATGAAAATAAAGCTGGTCCCATGGAATAGAACTGTTTCTGGGTTTACACGATGAAGTGCGATATACATGCTGAGTGATCCTCATTATATACATTATGGCTTAATTATGTTCATGTTACATAAAAACAAATTCATTTGTAGATATATGTAGGTATCATACCTCATATATAAAAGTAAAGGTCAGAAGCATATTTCAATTGTTATTTTTGTGAATGCTTAAGCATTAAAATTATCTAAAATACAGCTTATAATTTTCTACATTTTACTAGGCATCTTGCTTTTAGCCAATAACATGGTTATTAGTCTGACTATAATTTATACTAAAATTGGGCTAAATTCACCCAATTCTTCATTTTTATTATTTATTGCAGTGCTTGTCCCATAAATGTATTGATTTTTGTGCTAACCTCTGTTCTTGTCACAATTTTTGTCACACAAACTACCTTCTATAAATGCAGTATCCTCAGTATATTTTCCAAAATATGTTGGCATGACATTACAATTTAACCTTTATATCTTCTAAGGAGCTGTGCCATTTCAGGGAGAAAAGCCATATTTTGCACCTCATTTTATCTCATTCATTTTCCATTTTTATTGAGCATTCCACAAAGTGAGGCATGCATTCTACATAAAACTTCCTTTGAATGTTATGATTGAACAAAAGTAGTTCAATTACAGATTTTATGTTTTTGAAGCATTGCTAAACCATCTTTTAGAACTTGGTTAAGCTGAGCATATTTAGTTAAAGGAAAAATAATGAAAAGATAAAATTGTATCATGAGTTGAATAAAAATTCAGAAAGACATTTGGAAGGTAAAATTAGTATTTGCTACCAATTCAGAGAGTCATTGACATGATTTTATTTTATTTAAAACTTTTCAGAAATTGAAGGTCTTCAATCTGTGGAGAAATGTGAAAAACTGAGAGTGCATTTCTACGGTTTAAGAAACTATATTCTCATTGCCCATATTAGCCCTAGGTTAATAACTAGCATGAAAGTACTTGCCTATAACACAGACCTATAAGAGAAAAAAATGCCTCAGTCATCTGGTCTTTCATTTATTTAAAAATATTAATTTAGCACCGTTTATGTACTAAGCTCTGTCTATTTATTTCTTTATATTATTGTTATTTATATTTTTGGAATATTTATACTTTTAGACACAGGAGGTTTCAGATTTTAGGTGAAATGTGAAATATTTCTGATACTTATAGAATATAATCCTTCCATTGTATGACAGTAAAGATTTAAAATAGAAGATAGTTGATAGAAAGAGTACTTTATGGATAATATTCAGTTAATAGATAATGTAAGGCTCTTGTTTTTACTTGCTCATTATTTTTCTGAAAATGTTATTGCCTCTTCTCCAAAATAAAAAATGATTATGCTCAAGAAAAGATATTTGAACGAAAAAGATTTAGAAAAGATGATTAAAATCAGAAGTGTTTTGAAATGAAAAATTTCATGTCATGTAAAAATATATTTAAAACTAGGAATTAAAATTGCAAACATTATTAAAATAAAAATAATATATTTATATGGCTGCATATTATGAATTGTTATCAAGTATGATAATTATTTTATTTTATGTAATTATTTATAAACTTCTATTAAAAATTATTTAAAGTGCTCATAACCTTTGAATATGCTATCAGTATAACTCACAAAGGAAGCTTTAAATCCAGAAATTTTTGTATCTTAATATTTCTGATGTCACTTAAACTGATACTCAAAGTAAATCTGCTCCTAGAGCAGAATCAAAGGAGCAGGGAGCAGGATACTGATGGTCCATTGGAACCCTCATTTTCTAGTTACCTTAAAACCCAATGACATTACTGAGAAAGTGATGCAGGCAATTTATCACTGCAGTCATCAAAGTTCTCTGAATAAAGCAGACTCTAAGAACTTGAGGTATGTAATGAAGAAGAATAGGAGAGAAAGAGAGAGAGATAAAAAAGATAAAGTGGATAATATTGGCTAACCAGGCATTTAGAATCATATAAACATCATTTTTTTATTCCCATCTACTTGAAATTAACATTAGCCAAACTTGGTTTACAAAGCAAAATTTAAAAAATTGAGCTTTTCAAGATTCCCAATGGATTAATTCCTTACCTCTTTGTTGTTATCTCACAACTTAAAGCAAGTGGTGGGAGCCCTAGAGATTATACTGATGGAATGCTTCTTAAAAATTCAAGTATGTCTTTAATTTGCAACTCAGTGAGAACCATGAATGAGTAAAATCTTCTTTAAAGAATAATTTATATTTATTTTTAAACTGAAGAAATGAGGTATCATAAGCATATACTTTAGTGTCAGTTAAGAGTTGGAAGTTGGGTCTATGGCCATGCCATCTTGAAAAAGCCCGATCCCATCTTATCTCAGAAGCTAAGCAGGGTCGGGCCTAGTTAGTACTTGAATGGGAGACCACTTAAGAAGACCAGATACTGTAGGAGTAAAAAAAAAAAAGAAAGAAAAAAAAAAAGAGTTGGAAGTTGGATTCACAATGATAATGGAGAAAAGTATTAACAGTAGCTAGGATTAGATTAATGGATACAGAAAGACACACAAGTTAGCCTAGGTTCCACTCCCCAAATCACAAGAAGGCTGCTAGTGCACCAGCCATCTGTAGAGGAAAGAGTTAACTCAGCAGGCCTGAGTTTTTCAAACCTTGCACATTCTCGATAGTGGGCCATCTTTATAATGGGTTAGCCCTTGACCAATTCTTAGGAATCTAGGTCTTTGAAAGTTCTAGTTGATAAGAATATTTTGTAAGCTTGAGGGTCTTTAAACATGCTTTACCAGTGTTGCTAGATAAATTGTTCAAACAAGTGTAATTTATAGTGAACACCTGCTTGCCTTTGGGGATCTGGAAGAACTATGGTAAGTTCTGCAGGCATTGTATGCTTATGTGACTGATCCTCATTAAAACCCTGGACTCCTAGGTTTAAGCACAAGGGAGCTTCCCTAGTAGAAAAAAACTTTGCACATGTTTTCATACATTGTTGCTAGAGAAATGAAGCACACCTTATGCAGCTCCACTGGGAGTAAAATTTTAGAAGCTTGAGACTGGTTTCCTCCAGACTTTGTCCCTTGCACTTTTCCCTTTGCTAATTTTGTGTTATATCAATTTGCTCTAATAAACTGTGACCACAACAATAAGAACTTCTGGATCCTATGAGTCCTTTTGGCATACCAACAAATCTGAGGGAGACTGAGGAATTTCTGACAGACTATCATATTCTCATTTGAGGCATCAGAAAGGAAGATTCACAGGGAGGAACAATAATGACTCTTCATATAACATCTATTTAAATCTGTTTCTTCTCTTATCTTTATCTGTGCACAGTGCCCAGGGTTCTGATATCAAGAAAAGGAGAATGAATATTAAAGAGCTAACCAGCTGTGTCTTTGCCCAACCAAATATCAACCTTGTTTTTACCCATAAATGGATGAAAAACAACCTTCCCTCAAAGTAAACAACTCCTGTGTGTCACAGAATTTCTGCATAGGGCTCAAGAACCAGGATCTCTGAGTTACATAAATGTCTGTGCACATTGTGTCTGGGTGTGGCTCCTGTAACCTATAGATTAAAATGCTGTAAGAGAAAAATGAGAAATACATAGTAGTCAAATGCTACCTTATAGAAATAGCCTTGAAGCCTGGTTCTAGCAGTGTAATATGTTCTTCAATCAACCAATCTGACAGGCTCTAATTAATCTCTTGAATAGTTTATACATTGTTCATTTTCCTCTGAGATCCGGGTCTTAAATTTTTTCTTGCCAATATGTCCTGACCATATTTGAGGTGAGCAGCAAACATTCTTGGGAACTATACAACATGCACAGCCTACTTTCTACTAATGTAAAATGAGTATTTTCTTTGAAAATTGAATTGTTATACTTCATTGAGACAAAAATTTGACAAATCATAATATTTACAAAAGAACGTTAGGCATCCAATCCAATGTGCCTAGGAAATATGGATATTTAAAACCGTATATGTTTGTGTGTATGTATATATATTTATATATACTTCTTTTAGATGTATTCAATATAGAGAACTTTATAAACACACTCAATTGAATTGTTCAAATCTAGCATTATTCAGAATATTAAAATACATTTAATTTGTCTTGATAACAATTGCCTACTAAGAATTGAACATGGAATACAAGGGATATTTGAACAATTCCTACTTTTCATGGGGAAGGTGTCTTAGAAGACATAATGTTTTTTTGCCTTCAATTATGCTCTTTCTAGACCTGTTCAGGGTGTAGGAGTTACCAAAGTTAGACCAGTATTAACAAAGGGTAAAGAAAAGAGATCACAAATATGAAAAAGTTCACTTTAAATCTCTTTAATGTAGAATTAAAGTCAATAATGTTAACTAAAGGGACTTGGCCTGAAACATTTAGATAAAACAAAATTCTGAGAGATAGTATATGAGCCATAAAGTGATTGATTTAGCCTTTTTCCTATGGCTAAGAAAATGTTGCTGTTTTTGTATCAGTACTTTTTTTTTTTTTTTTTTTTTTTTTTTTTTACAGAAGCACATGGGATAAAAGTTAAGTGATTTAGGATTTTGAAAAACATATTCACAGGAGTGTTCACTTTTTATTTCCATTTCCAAATTAAAATGAAAACATGCCAAGTTACTTTATTTTCAGAATAAACCCTTAATTAGAAGTCCTAACAAAAGAAATAGTTCTTAAATTATTAATAAAAACTAAAATTTCAAGTTTTACTAAGAAATGAATATTCAAAATAAAATCCAGAAATAAAGAATGAGTAACTATAAACATCTATTTCACTCAAGAGTTCAGGTCTCAGACCATAGGTGAAGGAGTTAACACACTGTGGTATAAGCCTTTCTATGGCAAAGGAGCCAATAAATTTGTTTGATTGCTTGTTTGTTTACTTTAATATAATTGAAAAAAATGATATGAAACCAAAAAAATGTTTCCTCTTCCTTTCTGCCAAAGGTTTCTTCAGCCCAGTCTTTAATTTATTATATTTTCTCTCTTGACATTTCTCAAAAATTAAAACATTGTTTTATTTTTCAATCTAGAAATTTAAAATACAACAATATTTTCTATTTCCATAAATGAGTTATTTGTGCTTGGATATCATATAATACATGTAATGCTCTCCCTATTTTTTTTCCTTCTGGCAAAATGTGAGAAATATGGTTATATTTATGCTAGTGGCTCTCTAGCTTTTTTACTCCATAATGTCTCCTTTTACTAAAAAAAAAAAAAAAAAAAAAAAAAAAAAAAAAAAAAAAGGAATAAGATGAGGAGGAGGAGGAGTGGAAGAGGTTGGTGGAGGAGATGAAGAAGAGGAAGATCATGAAGGAGAAGAAGAAAAGGAAGAATAGTAAGAGTGGTAATAGTAGTAGTATACCAGAAGAGAAATCTTCACTTCTCACTCTTTCTCTGTCTCAATCTATCCATTTATCTGTATTTGTATTGATCCTTACCTCTTAAACATTTTTTTTTTTTTTGCAGGAATGTGTCACATTATCCCCAGATCTAATACTTGGCATTTTTAATGGGAGAATCTTTTCCCATCTCTTCCATTGTCATGCAACTTACTTCATGGATCATCCTCTCTCTCACCTGTGACTCCAAAATTTTCACTCTTTTGTTTCTTTCCTCTCAGAAACCATCATCTCCAAAAACAAAACATATAAATAATTTTTACTTGGCCTTTATTTATCTGTAATCTACTAAAACTACACCATCTTTCTCCTTCATAGCCAAAGTTCTAAACACAGCATTTTGTTCTTATTTTACATTTCAATTTTCATTTGTTTTCAATCCACTGAAGTATGTATAGTTTCCAATTCAACCATTCAAGTGGAAAATGCTCTTAGAAAAGTTTGAGTACACCCAGCTGCCAAACTCAGTCACACTTTTAAGTTGGGAATTTCTCTTCTAGGTGGCATATAGTACTGTTAGATTGTATCTCATTCCATCCCTTAAAATGCATTCATTCATGGCTCCCATAAAACTAGTGTCTCATGAAACAATATCTCAAAATTTGTTTTTTTCTGGACATTTTTTCTCAATTACTTTTCCGAACTCTTCTTTCACATTGATAGTTGGTGTTGCATAGCTTTCCTCTTTTGGTTCAAATTTCTTTCCACTTTTCAAACTCTCTGTAAGTGATCTTATATATATTCATGTACTAATAACTGATAAATGTTATTAGTTAACATTTATCACACATATATGTACATGCACATACACATGTGTGCATTGAGCAGCTCTAATTGAATTTCATACAGAAAAATCATCCTTAGAATGTCCAAAACTGAACTTATCACTTTCTTTCACTCTCACGTTCATTGCCATTCTCAACAAACAGATAGTAATCTGTATTAATGAATCATCAAACAATGCAGTCAGAATTCTAATCACCAAAAATAATCCTACTTATTCATTGTGCAGCTCCATTCCCAAAATATCACATTGTCCATGCCCACTATCATTCCCTTAGTCAGACCCTCCTTTTCATACCTGAGTTACCACAGCAGTCTTCTATAAGGTATTCCTGCTTTCAGGCCCCAAATATCTTATTATTTATCTATTCTCCTTAAAATATATTCACTTTTAATCACTGATTATTTATCCTAAATACTAAATAAACTTAATACTCTGTCTGGAGAGTGGGGGAAAATATGGAATTGGAATATTGTTGAGAGGTCAGGGTTGAAATAAACAGCTATGTTCATTAAGTGCTTACACTGCACCATTCATTTTACTCACATTATCTCATTTTAATCCTCTCTGTAGTCCTATGGGCAAATATTATGGTTATACAAATTTTAAAGATAAAGAAACTAAAGTACAAAGACATTAGATTTTTCACCCAAAATCACACATCTTGTAACTAGATAGAGATATGATAATCCAGGAAGTCTGAGTCCAGAACTCATGCTCCTTGGAACTACATGCAATTATTGAAACCACCATAAATGACACTTTTTGTTTTCCAGGATGAATAAAATATCAAAAATTCTAGTATAACAGACTGTGCTTTGAAAGACAACTGTGTTAAGGTTGATTGAGAGGAGCAACCAGGTAGGTAGACAAACTAGAATAAAACATCAAATAAATCAAAAAGGAAAATTTTATTTAGAAAATGGGATATGATCCAGAATGATTGAAGGTTTTTAAAATGGTGAATTGGTATAAATTACTTTTAAAAAGCTTTCCAATTTCTCTTAAACAATAATTAACTACATTTTGAAATACAGTTTTATTTGAGTGGAAATTTTTCTAAATAAACTCTGGATTATAACATTTTAATGTTTTATTACAGTTGATAATTTGCAAAAACAGAATAAAATAAAAAGATTCCCCAAATTTTCAATATGATCTTCATGCTAAAAGTAAAACATGTTTTTTTGCTACTAAAATAGTACAAATAAAGAACATAGAGAAACTGTCATGCTATTTTAATAACTATTTCAATATGAATAGAATAAAACAATGAATAACACATGTTTGCTTGGTGCTAATGATATAGTGTTTTGTAGACTTACAGATAAAGCAAAATGCATCATTTGAACCAGATGTTGAAATACTTTAGGATTAGTATCTACAGACAAATATTTCAGAAAATATATGGAAAGGTAACCACATATTTGCTACTGGGATTTCTCTCTATAAGTGTCTTTATGTTGCACTTTACTTGGTTTCTTGAAATGAAACTACAATCTGTTTTCAATAGTATATATTTTTTAAAATTTTATAGTAGGTACAGTTCAGCAGAGTGGTTAAGAGCTTAGATTCTGAAGTCACATTTTTGGCTTTATCATTTTCTGGCTATGGGATCTTAGGAAATAATCTATGTGGGCCTCAGGTGCATCATTTGTAAAATAAGAATGATAACAATTAAACCTACTTCATAGGACTGTTGTATTGATTAGGTTAAGATAATACCTGTAAAGTGTCATACACTGAAACAACACTAGAAATAGCTAGTAGTATTGTCATTATTATTACTACAACTTTCTTTCAGTATTACTGCTAATAAACACCCTTCAAAGTTATTTACTGTTAATCTGAGCATTGTTTCAGTCTCACTCACTGTCAGTATCTCTGCTTATATTCTGAGAAGTACTCTGTCAAGTAGGCTCTTTTAGGTTCCATGGCACAGAATCGCATTCAGTTATCTTAAAGTGTTTAGGGCTTATTTTTACAATATATAGAGAAGTTTGGAAAAATAGGAAGTGATCTAGAAGACACTCTAGATCTGAAATATACTTTCTTACTGTTCTTCACACACCCCTGGCTCTGGCTATAGCCGTAATGATTCAGAAGCATCTCTACTGGTCATTTCTGCAGACATAGGTATTGCCTGGGCTCTAGGGAAATAATTCTGCCTATTCAATACCCAGCTTCTTCTGCTGAGCTTGCTACACCTAAACTGACTCTAATGTCAGGGTGAGTAATTTCAATCCAAACTCACCTGGAAATGTGTACTTTGAAGGGTTGGCCACTGCTTTCCCTTTGGTCATCACATAGATTGCTATGCAGTAATCCTTTGTTAATCAACTGTGTAGCAGAAAGGGAACAGAACACTGAAAGATCAGCACAAACGTGGTTGTTATTTCAAGGCTTCTCAAAGGGATTAGACTGGTAGACGCCTTGTGTCCAGTACATGATGCATGTTAGAGGCACAGCAAGATGCTTTATTAACTTGTTGGCTTATCTACTAAACCATTCGGAGTTTCAAAATATGGCATTTATATTGATAACGTATTCCTTGGAGTGTCATTTGACACTACCTCTCCAGAAGACCCGGATTTGGAAACTGCTTTCTTGATTTTACCATGGGATGGCAGGGGTCAGTCTACACAGCTATTTTGTACAAGCATGACCTTGTCCTCTCACTAGGCCAGGCAGAACCATCAGATTCCATTCTCTAAAGATGATTGCTTACTCAAGCTTATTTATGGCTCAATTCCTAGGAATTTAGAAACTGGGACTGAGAAAGTAAAGTTTGCTGCAGATGCATCATTTCATCTTATGGTTCATCAGTGGCTGTGGCTTTTTGATTTTGGTTCAGTTTGTTTTATTTTTTGTTTTGTTGTTTTCCTATGTTTTGTTCACATGCTTGTTTGTTTTGTTGCTGTTATACTATATGGTCAGAAAATTAAGAATAAGCTTAACTTTGAAAGAGAAAATTGAAGCAGACACAACTGATACTCTTGCATTATTATAACAGATACCCCACATTGCTTAAGCTAGTGCCTGTGAGTATCTGTTATTCACACTATGAGTACGAATAACCAATTAAAGACAAATTAAATGTTCCTCCCAAGGATGTAAATTAGGGACTAAAGTGGCATAGATTATATATAAAATTTTCAAAATAAATTTTGCAACTATTTTGCTGTCATAAAAGGAGACAAGCTTTGATTATTGCATTCTGTAAATAAAATGGTTTCTATGACCTCAGCTACTCATTTCATGCTAAAATTCTTTGTTTTGTTCTTCTAATTAAAATTTAAGGTCACAAAACACTTTCTTAGTGACATGTAGTAAAAATAATTATCTCAGGATCTTTCATTCAAAAAAACACTAATTCTCTTGTTTAGAAATATAGATATAAATATAGATATAAATATAGACAGTATAAGAAATGGTGAAAAGTTTGCACTAAATCCAGGATATATAGTTAAATATCTGAAGATGAGTATGTATTTCTAAACCTAAACACTGTTATAAATTTATTTTTTTGTCATTAGCCTTTTTCTTTAAAGAAGTGAAATATATATATATATATATATATATATACATATATACATATATATATATATATACACACACACACACACATATATATTTTTTCTAGAATTAGAGTTAAATATATGATATATATATATATATATATATCATATATATATATATATTTGCATTCCAGGACAGACACAAAGATGGCCAGGTAAGTGATACTTCTGTCTAATTATTACAATTTAATCTCAGTCATCTTGAAATCACAATTCTTAATCCATTTCCGACTTCCTCTAATAAATGGTTTTAAATACTAGGGGCTTACTTAGAACCAATCTAGCCTGGCTGGTAAATACAGTTAAGCCTTGAAGAGCTCCTAAAATTAGATACCTTTCAGTGAGTTCTATTTCCCAAGAATTGTCTTTTTCCTTTGTATAACTCATCTGTTGCCTAGACATATTGTTAGAGATTAACAGAAAGCTTTTTGGATTTTTTTATTTTTTGAATTTGGAAAGCTTTTTGGACTTTCCTACAATTTATGGAAGGTCCAGCAAAGATGGACCTTTTCCGTGATTCTGGAGCCTCAGCTAAACAGACTCAAGTATATGAGACAGACTCAAATACATTGGGACTAAACTATTTTGGAGCCTCTTTCACTAACTTATTCTAACCCTGAGCTTAGCTAGACAGTCAAGTGAATACTCTCAAATGGTTTCTCTACATGGTTCGGTTTTTTCCCAGAATGGCAGCTAGGTTCTGAGATACCCAACAGAAAGCATCTGGAGAGTGAGTGTTCAAAGAGAAAAACTTGAAGCTGCATGACATTTTAATGACCCAGTCTCAGAAGTCAAATAGTATTGCTTCCTTACTCAGTTTATAGGGGTGAAAAAGTAATGTCAAAAAGTTGGCAGCCCTCTGAATTCCAATCAACCAAAAGCAAACACAAGCAACCAAATGTGAATCAAAGTACATATTATTGGTAAAACTATATTGGAAAATACTACAGAGATATGCTACTTCCCACTCTTATTTGAATTTGTAGTTAGAATTTCAGAGCAGCAGCCCCTTGCCTATCTCTCTACTCCACTGCAGGAGAGGATAGAGCTCAGGATATTTATAACATTTGAAGAGAAAACAGAGAAAAATTTGCTCTGATTGAAGGCAAGCAAGACACAAAAGAGAGATTTTGAGATACCAACTGTTTATATGGATAAATTAAGTAGTCCTATTAGGCCCAACACTCAGTAGAAGAGGAATCTCAAAGAGATTAGTATAATAAACCAACCTTTAATTGAGTACATTTGCCAAATTAGATAAGCTTGAGCTTTAATTTTCATGATCTTGTGGTTGTAATTCTTAGAGAGTGAACAGAAGGTTTGTAAACTCAACTAATATACATAGGTTATGAATATAATACAATAGAAAATATGAGACTGTATCAAATGAGAATTATTTATGTTGTTTTGGAAACTTTTGTTTTCTTGGTCACCATGTAAAACAAAGCTTATTCTGTGTCATAGTCAAATGTTATTGAAAGTCATTGCTCTAGAAAAACTCCAATATATAACCAGGAGAAAACCGTGAGAATGCTCAAATAGCATTATTCATATTAGGAAAAAATAACTAGACACATTCAAATATCTGTATGCCGAAGAATGGTAGATGAATGTGGTAATGGAATATTATGCAACCACAAGAACTAGTGAATAACAGCTAAAAGGAACAACATGACTAGATTTTAGGATCAGTTACTTTAAAGAACATATGTCTGAAGTATATTTATAGCATGACTTCATTAGTATGCATTCAAAACATGCAAGAGCCAAAAAAATATTAAATATAGAAATACATGCAGTAAAATTTTAAACATGCAAGAGAATGATAAACACAAATTTTACAAGGCTTAAAGGGGTTGCATTTTCTTGAAGTTTTGAAAACCAGCAAATAGTCTCATGTCTCCTAACACCAGCCACAACTTCCTAATGTGGCCTAGAAAAGACAAAATGCCCCACAGCTTGGACTGCTGAAACCCTAATCTTCACCCACTGTGGTTGCAATTTACATTTATTATTTTGGTTCCTAAGTTCCAGTCCTTGTCTATTTCTTAATTTTCCTGACTAAAAAAAACAAGATATTAGGATTTAGATGATCCAATAAATTAAATCTTTCTTCTCATTTAATGGCACTTAGATGTTTCAATTTATACTAAATATAAAGGAGAAATCAAAATTAAGAAGTCACATCAAACAAGACTCCTTTACTTAATTGTAAATTCTGGGAAAAAGCAAAAATTTTACAAATGCCATTAATTATTTGAGATGATAGTAAATATTGGTGGTATTTTTTCCCTCTAGTTATGATAAAATAAGATATCATGTTTATTCCTTAAGGAGAGATTTATGTCAATTGAATTTAAATTCACAGATCATGGACTCTGAATAAACTGGCCCAAAACAACTAGCAAAGGTAAAAATCAAGATTTTCCTTGTCTGCCTACCTTCTATTCTGCGGATGGCTTCATGCTCTTTCTCTTCAGCAAATTTCTTATTTCTGGGAACCAAATTTTGCTTGAATTATTGTTGTATAGTTACACATTATGAAACCAAACAGATAGAACCAAGAGTATGGTAATCACTATATTATGGAGAAAAATACTTTTTTCAGAAAAAAAAAAAAAAAAAAACCTTTAAAGTTCACTCCTTTTTCATGAAATGAAAGAAGTAACACTGATTATTTTTCATAGCACTTCAATTTTACATGAATTTATTAGGCATAAAAAAGCTTTTAAAAGGAAATTATTAAAGTAATGAGTC